>CM047907.1:25988021-26099095 GCA_026229545.1 Pistacia atlantica
AATTTTGAATTCTTATGGAGTTATAACATAACGAAACTTACAATGGAATATTCTCATATATCGTTAAGAGAAAACGACTTTGTCCCACCCAAGGTTTGCCTTTATAACACTTTTCCACTCAAAAAATTTCAAAATACTACTTTCCTACTCAAAGTTTATATTCTTGGCATTAGATGAGTTATCAAGAACCAGAGTAAGAGGGGTTTTGTAGATTGGAAGTCGGTGGATTGAATGGTGGTAACAAATTGAATATTCACTGTCGGAATCAGTCGGAAATAGGCTAAGAACAGGAAACCCTAAATTTGCGGTGGCTAACAATCGGTGAGAAATCAGATGTCAGAGAGAGAAGGGTTTTATAGAGAAGAGACCGGAGATTCAAATGGTTGTGATGAAGAGAACATTTCGCCGTCGTCGGCTTTGGGTATTAACGGAATATAAATTTTGGGTGGGAAAATAGTATTTTGAAACCTTTTGGGTGGGAAATGTCATTAAGGCAAACCTTGGGTAGCAAAAAGTCATTTACTCATATTGTTCATGAAATTCGTGGATGCGTTTGTTACTTTCGCCAAACGTTTAAAAGCGAAAAATTGCAATATTCTCATACTGCTGTTGTTTGTTTCCAGAAATATTACACATCAGAATAGTTAGAAAACAAAATTTACATTTCATAATTGTGCATTTTCCCGGAAATTTCTTGCCTCTGTCAATCTGCAGCAAGTTGGTAAATTGTGCATTTTGTACCTGAGATTTATTGGATGAACTTATCAAAATACAGTAATGTGTGTTCATGTTGCTTTGTGCTTGTTTGTTTTGTGTATGTTTATGTGCTGAGACTGATAGAGCATGAACACTCAAATGCTTTTCCTTATTACTGAGGCTTCTGATAGATCATGCCATGTTTTATCTGCTGTAGAAGAACCGAGGTGTCCTCAAATTTCTAGCTTGTAGGAGAACCAAGATGACCTCAAAATTTCTAGCTTTGGCTCTCTCTATGCAAGACATTGGTTAGAGCGGATTCCGACACAAAAGAAGTCACCAATAGATGCAAAGCCTGGTAAGTAAAACAAATTCACAAATTATCAAAAGGGAATGAATTATCTTGTCGTTCAGATGATTTTCACTGGTTTAACTCTCGTCGCATAAAGATTTTGAATAATGTGAGGTGGTAAGGCAGAAGCAACAGTTGAATTGGCTAGGCAGAGTAAATATATACTCTTATAGCACTTGCTTGAATAATAAAGCTCATTGGTATGTTACTTCTACTCTCTTATTGTTGATTGAACTTAGAAAGCACCTATGAAATATATGCAAAAAGAAATCAATAGATACATCGTTAAAGTTTTACTGCAGAAATATGTATGTTAACTTACCTCCTCGCTGCCCACATGCACAACACGCTCCTCTATGTCACTGAAAGGTATATTCAGTTTGTTCAAAAGAGACAAACATGAGATTTGGGATATAGGTGTTGTGATCAGATTGCTGGTCCTGTAAAAAATCCACCTCCTCTTGAGGTTTCCTTAATATGAGATTTTGGATCCTTGACAGTTAAATATGAAGTTTTCCAACCACATCCAGAAGGGATATTATCTTTGGAAGTGAGAAGAAAAACTTGTGAACAATGAGAAACAGTAAGGTGGGATGGTTCTCATAGCTAAAATCAGCAGCAAGCTTAGAACTAAGTAGCATTGCCTTGTGCTCATTTTATTCTGAAAAAATGTATGAATGTGTAATTTGTTGGCTTTCAGTTAAGCCAATGTTTCAGTCCTCAAACACCATGCCATTGGCCTATTCATGCATCTTGCTTCTGGAAATTTAACAAAAATAAAAATTTTAGAAGTTTAGCTTCCCTATCTCGCATAAAAACCTAAAATTTGTAATGCAGAAGTCTTGTTTCTCAATTGGTGCAGATTAGAAGAAAAACATAGTTTTATCTTGTGCGTTTGTTAGACAGAAAGATGGTACACACAGAAGCAAACTCAAAATTGCAAATACACTGCAAATCCTTTGCAGTAACATATTTATATGCAATGCCCTCTGGTCTAAGAGCATGCCAGAGTACGTACATACACAAATTTTAACAAAATACATAAAAAAGTTTAACATGAACAACATTCCATATTTTAATAGAAAAAAAAATTATCCCGACTGTACTGGATCTGGCTCTCTCAGAAAGGCATTGGTCAGAGCGGATTCTGATACAAAAGAAGCCACCAATAGACGCAAAGCCTGCAAAATAAAACAAATCCATAAGGTATCAACAAGGGAATTGATATCATGCTTTCAGATAATCTTCAATGGATTCTCTTGCTGAACAGCTTTTGAATTAAAACTCCATCTGTATAGTCTAATTAATGGGAGGTGGTAATGAATGCAGCAGCAAAAATAGAACTGGCAGTAGCTTAGTGTGGTAGATTATTGGCTTGGCACAATAAATTCATAGCAATGCCTTGCACTTTGACAAGACTTACAACATAAAAATAATAAAAGATACAGATAGTATGGGAATCTAAACCCTGCAGTTCTTCATTGTTACTTTTGAAGATTATAAGACTTCTAATGCTCTTGCCAAAGTGAGGAAAAATCTTAAAATACATGTATGAAACTTTATATTGTTTGCTGCATCTTGCTGGGTGAATTTCTGTGATTATGTCCCAGAATAATGTTTTGCACTAAGAAAATGAAAATGATTGATATAGCAGGTTTTGTCATACTTTATGGTTTCCAATAGTAACATTCTAGCAGGTTAGGCAAAATAAAAGAAAGTTAAATCATAGGGACTTTCTTATGCCAAAATCACCATGCGTTTCTATAACAAGATCTCAAAGTAGTCAAAAGAAACTACTATCAGAAATCATGGGATACTCAGTTACAGTTTAATACTGAAATATTTATGTTAGCTTACCTCTTGACTGCCCACATGCACAACACGCTCCTCAATATCACTGAAAGGTACTTTCAATTTGTTCAGAAGAGACAGACTTGAGACTTGAGATATGGGTGTGATGGTCGATTGTCGCACGGTAAACATTGTTGGTCCAGTCACAAATCCTCCTCTTGTGGCTTCTTTAAAATGTGACTTAGGATCCTTGACAGTTAAAATTTTACTCGAAGTAAATCCAGAAGGAATTTCACCATCAGAAGTCAGTTTTACTACAAAATGAAAACCATTAAAACATTCTGTAGCACGGTATGTTGGGTGCAAACCTTCTTCAATGCCTAAAGGATGATTCCCATAGCTAAAATCAGGGGCGAGCTTCGGACTGATGAGCATTTCCTTGTGCTCATTAGATTTCAAGTATTTCTCAGCATCGAGTTCCTGAATACTATTGTACAAGTGAGTTAAGGATCCTTTTGAAATGCTACTCTGCATTTCTTTTATTATATAACCAAGTGGAACAGTTAGGAAACTGGAGACTAAATCAACAAATTCTTCACTTGCTTCGGCATAACAAACCATTTTCTTGGATTTGCTGACCATAAGCTTTACATGAATCTTCCCATCCACATTTGATTCTGGTTCTTCTACTTTAGATTCAACATAGATGTTCTGATAAAAATCTTCTTTGCCGAACTTTGGTGCTGAATTTTGTTTCAACAAAGTTTCTGTCAAAGGTTTCTTTGACACCAGTGAACACTTCAGCAAAGTGAGAACCTGAAAGAAGGCATCAGGTCACGAATACAACCACAATTCAATTAACAAATTGTGAAATTATTAAGCGTATTCAGAGAGCTGATATAATAAAAGATGATAATAGATCAAATTCAAAAGCCCTACTTTTTGCCAATTATAACTATTGATTAGTTAGCTTATGACATTTTTACCTTGACTGTGAAACATTTTTCCTTTCCTTTTTCCTTTTAATCCCCATCATTTACTTCTAGAAAAGCAAACTGCATTGAAGGTGAATTATTTCCAGGAGATGTTCATCACGAGTACAAATTGGTTTCTTCTATGTACTAAGTTTGATCATACAAAACGATTCTTAACTACAAATAATGGTAGAATCTGATAAAATTATTAAGTTCTAGAATCAGAATGAAATAGTTACCTCATCTACTCCTATGTCGATGTTGTACTCCTCAATGGCGCTACAGTCCATGAATCCCAGCTTGGACATTATAGAAAGGCTTGCTTCTCGTGATGAGGGCTTTACTTGTAATTCATCACTTATTATAAATTGGGTCAGTCCTTTAACAAACACTCCTCTATCTGGAGCATCAAAAACTAACTTTTGTCCAGTCTTCTCTGACAACTCCATCGTCCTATCCATGAGCCGTCCACATTCGCAAACAGCATTAGGGTAGAGACTCAGTAACTTGTGTTTATAAATGGTGCAATCCATATAGCAAAAGAAGTACCTCAGCAGCTCGCTATCATCAATTTGCAATTTTAGTCTCTTGTTCTGAGCTGCAGCACCATTTCTGGGGCATAGCAACATGGTCTTGCATGCTTCACTCCGGAAATACTGCATGTCAAGGTTCTTAATGCTTTCATACAAATTGTTCATGCAACCTATCTCCACTGTTGGTCGTTGGTTATGATTAGAAATAAGCCTGATGATTGTTCCCATGGGCATTGTCAAGAAGCTAAACAGAACATCAGTAAAGTCCTCATCTGATTCCGCAAATATAACTGTGTTGTTCTCTTTGTCCACCAAGGCCTTCAAGCTAATTGCTTTTGCTTCTTCCTTAGTCACTGAGTACATGCTTTCAAATCTTGCTTTGTTCAAATACTGAATACAACCTGCAAAATCAATTACTAATCTAAGCCTGAGGCCTTGTGTTTCTACACTTGAAGAAATTTTGAAATCCATTCAAAAGCTCATTTTTTGGCTAAATGCATATATAATCATTGGATTTCGTGCACAAAATCTAATCGCAATAAACAGAAACTCAACAAATAGCCATTTTCTTGAAACAAGGGAAAGGATAAATTGATTCAAAAACACCATGATTCTAACTGATCTCCACAATGCTGGAAGATTCTAATTGATGATAAAAGCTAAGATTCAATAACTAATGCAAGTCATAATTCTACAGAGCAAACAGCCCATATAGTCATACTATTAACTCTAGCTCAGATGCTCAAGAATTTAACTTGAAAATTAACTAATGTTAAATGACAAAAACATATATAGTACCTGGGGATCACCAAGCTACTGTTGCTGGAGAGGAGTTCAATGAAGGATTCAGAGAACAAAGAAGCAAGTAGAAGTAAGTTAAAAGGTGTATCCGTAGATGTGTGGTCCAATATCTTTAGCAACTTGCTTTTTAAGGCAAGAATTCTTAAGGAAGAAGAAATGAACACCAGTAATTGACTTGACTTTTGATCTTCTTGTAATAAAGAAAATAGAAATACAATCACAATACACAAAGAGACGCGATATTTATGCAGTTCAACATAACTGATCTACATCCACGGATAAGAGAAATATATTATAGTTTCATGAATACGATATACAAGAGTACAGAACACCATAAACCTAGTATAGAAACAATCCTACTTTCTAATAATCTCAACTCAGTAAGCGGAAACAATCCAAGTTTCCAAGACACAAACTCAGTTTCCAAGATACTCTTCACAAGGTGTTTAATAACCTTTACATCAAACACCTTGTATTTTCATATTCTTTCATAATCTTGAATTAGTTCTCACCCCTATATTTATAAGTAGTATATGAGACATGCTATTTCTAACAGGATTCATATTTCAATTCTTAACAAGACTCTCGTAACTTTCTTCCTATTTACAATTGTATTCTTTATTAAATAGTTTTCTAAAAACATACGATCTTAAATGGAACAAATAAGAAAGTGAGCCATAATATCCCAACACAATAAGCCATATTTTAGCTGAAATAAGATTATCTTGACTGTTCTAGATTTGACTCTCTCAGAAAGGCCATGGTCAAAGTAGATTCGGATACAAAAGAAGCCACCAATAGGCGCAAAGCATGCAATGCAAAACGAATTCACAAAGTATCAACAAGGAAAGAAAATAGCAATTCAATAATTTTATTGGATTTTTAATGTCATAAAGCTCATGAATGATTCAGAACTCTCCATTTGTGCAGCATAATGAGTGGGAAAAGGAATACATTCAGTAGAGTAAGAATCTGAACACATTAGTGTCCTCAATTCCACTTCAAAGCAAATTATACTTCTAATGCAGTTGCCAATATGCTCACAAAAATTAAGTATGTGAACTAGTATAAGATTTCTTTCTAACCTCTGGTTTTCGAAATAGCAATATCAGGTTATATCATAAAATAAATTATGGTTTTCAACACTGAAAAATGATAAATCTGTTAGAATGAACTTGATACAAATTTGTTAAACTTTTCAGTGCAAGATCACCAAATTTTTTATGAAAAGGCCTAAGATTTTTGAAAGAATTACTATAAAATATGAAGGAGTTGCTTTGCTATAGTTTTATTTCAGAGATTGATATGCTATCTTACACTGAAAGGTACCTTCAATTTGTTCAGAAGAGACAAACCTGAAATTGGGGATATTGGTGTTATCTTCCTCAATGCCCAAAGGATGATTCTCATAGCCAAAATTAGGGGCAAGCTTGGGACAGAGAAGCATTGCCTTTTGCTCGTTGAATTCAGATATTGCTCAGCATCTATCAGTATAATAAACCATTTATTGGATTTGCTGACAGTAAGCCTGATTCGAATTTTTGTATTTTCGTTCGATGCTAGATCTTCCATTTTGGTTTTTATATAGCTGATGTTGCCAAACACCTTTTTGGTTCAATTCAGGTGCCGGAAGACGTTTAAGAAAAGTTTCTGTCAAAGGTGTCTTTGTTATCAGTGATATCTTGAGCAAAGTCAAAACCTGAAGGAAGACATATAGTTAATATCTTCATACATATGAAAAAATTCATGAATTAATCATCTCCACAGCAAGGGGTGCATACCTCATCTTCTCCTCTGTTGTGCTTCCATCGATGAGTCATACCTTCCAAAGTAAAGAAAGGCTAGCTTCAGTTGATGGGGGCATTTCTTCTAATTCACCACATACTATCAGTCTTGAGTCAGTTCTTTAACAAACACCCCTCTATATCCATGCTCTTTCTGCAGTCACAAATGGCATTTCTGTAATGACTCAAATGAGCACAATCGTCATCTCTGCCATGAAGGAACTCAGCGAAGTATCATCAATATTCAATTTTTGTCTCTTGAAATGATGAACCGCTGCATTTCTGGGGTATAACATGTTCTTGCATGCTTCATATAAATTGTTCATGCAACCTATCCCCACCATTGGTGGTTGATTACGGATGAGCCTGATGATTGTTCCTCATTTAAAGAAGATTAAATAGTGTACTGAGTAGAGAAAACCAAGTAGAAAAGCCATTTTAGGGAAAGTATGTATATAGTAAGTTAAAGAAAGGTGCATCGTTGCCTGTGCAGTAAGTTACTTACGTATATAGTAAGTTAAAGGAAAGGTGCATCATCTTAGCCCAAGGTTTTGTTATTTTGTAAATTGACATTCATACAAATTTGCTTTTGAAATTCACACAAATTTGCTTTGAGATTAAACGCAAGTGCCAGCTACCCGAAATGTGTCTACACTCTACATTAGGAAGCCTATCTTATGGACTTCGAGTTTTCATGAGGTTGTAGCGTATCACATTATCCGAAATCCACCTTATTTGTATGGATTTACTGTTTGAGCTTCACATAAGCAATCTTTGTTGTTAGAATTACGTCTACTTAGCTTATAGAATCATCTTGATGAACCTTGTATTCTCGTGAGATCGGGTCAAATTGCACTGTTGAAATCCCACCTTATGAACCTCGTGCCCCACCATGAGGTTGCAAGTTAGTTCAAAGAGCAATTTTAATCACTCAAATACCTTATGAAGGCCTAGTTCACGTGTTTTTCTTCTGATGGTATTACTTATCAGAATATCAAAAAACTTTGAAATATCAATTGAACTCCTTTTTGGGGGGAAATTGGGTCATTTTTGTACCTCAGGTTAGCTTAATGAATTTATCAAATTACAACCATGTGCTTTTATGCTAAGTTGTGCTTTGGGTGTCACAAAAAGATTTTCCTAAATGCCATATAGAGGTGGGGGAGTTTTTAAAGCAAAAACACCATATTCTAATACATTGCCTTAATTTATGTACATGTATTTGTATGACAATGCAATCTCATGGAGAAATACAATACTAGAGTTTCAATTACAGATTCTCACTCTGATACACATAATAAGATGACATTCTTTCATAGTAAGTGAACCAAGATGTCCTCAATTTTCTGGATTTGGCTCTCTCTAAGATAGGCATCAGTTAGAACCGATTCAAACACCAAAGAAGCCATCGATTTGGTTTTCTAAGAAAGGTATCAGTTAGAACCGATTCAGACAGCAAAGAGGCCACCATAAGACACAAGGCCTGCAACGAAAGAAAAGTTTACAAAGTATCAGCAAGGTAGAAAATAAATTATTCAGATAATCTGATCTGGGTTCTCATGGCATAAAAATTTCTGAATCAAGGCTCTCCATCCGTGCAGCCTAATAAGTAAAAGATGGTACCGCAGCAATAGTAAAATTCGTGGCAGCTATAATATGCATTGTTCAATGAGGATAGTGGGATGGCATTTGGCAGAATAATGGATGAAGTGAACATAGCAGCTACAGCTGGTGCTTTGGTGAGCCTGGTATGCAGCGGCCATAGCTACAGCCGTAGCTTTCTCCTATGGAACCTCGTTTTGTTTTACTTCTACACTCACTATTCCTAAGAACTTGGTGCAGTAAAAGATTCCTAAATTGAGATCTAGGAGAAAGAGAAATTTGAACATAGTTTTGAATTCAAAGAAATTTGAAAATCAAGGAAAACAATCCAAGGATTTATAAAGTGGTTTTATCCAGGTACACATTCTGTATATCTATAATCTATCATCAAGTTGTCTTGATATGTCATTGTCTTGCAATTTCAAGAAGAATTACACTGTAGTAATAGATTCAAATTATCAGGAAATGAAAACCTTGGGAATTTTAAAATTGAACGAATTAGCTGATCTAGTTGTCACACTTTGAAGCTAATAAGACTGCCAATGTTCTGGCCAATATGAGGCAGAAACCTTAAAATACATTAGATGCAACCCACAAGAAGATTTTTCCCTGCCTAATTGGTGCATCTTCGATGTAGAATATTTGTAATAATCTGATCGGGAAAGTACGGACCCCCCATAAGCCTAAATATATAGGCAGTATCTGTAAACCCTTACCGGTTTACTATTAACTGGGCTCACAGATAATATTAAACGCATATTCATGTCTTAATTATGTAACTAAGGTGTACTAAGGGCTAAACTGCAATAATACCCTCTAAGAAAGAGCAAACTAGAATACAAAGACAAACTCTTAGCACATATATAAATAGGTTTCTCATGAACAACATTCCATACTTCAGCTGAAAAATATTATTCCTAATGCTCTGGCTTGGCTCTCTGAGAATCGCATTGGTTAGAATAGATTCAAATACGAAAGAAAAACAAATTTACAAAGTATCGAAAAGAGAGATTCAAATGTTTCATTGTATGTCATAAAGCTTCTTAATCAAAATTCTCTTTTTTGTACAGCCTTGGGAAGTGGCAATATAGCAATACTAGAGGGTGGTGCATTGGCATGATAAAGGATGAAATGGACACAAATCGTTTATCATTTCTCTTGTTACTTCTGCTTTCTTCGAACTGTAAATACTATTTAGATACTTATAAGAAGCAGACATAATAACCAAGATATGCCAATAGGACTTGCTTAGCAATAAAATTGCATAATATCCGACTCTTACAGACTGTCTCTTGCCTTGAAGTTCATAAAGTTCTACTTCTCAATGTCACTTATATTCTCTTCAACTTGGTTCAGTTAAACAGTTGCGAATTGGAGAAGAAAAGTTTAGAAAGAGTTTTGAGCTCACAAGAAAGTTTATGTTCGAAAATTTTGGAGAACAATAAAAGCATTAGGGTCTACAGATGATGATTTGGGCTGTCCTTCATCTCCGTCAAAGCTAATTAGACATCTAATGCTGTCGCTAATGTTCTCAAAAACCATAAAATATATGAAACTTAGTTAGTACAAGATTTCTCTGTAACCTATTTGGGTTTATCTTCCTAGTGAAACTATAAGGTTATAGTGTACAAAACTGATATATGGTTTTCCAAATATATAGTAACATTCTACCATGTCACTCAAAAAGGAAAGATAAATCTGTTAGACTGAACATGATAGATATATATAAAACTTGCCTGTCAAAATTCAACAAATTTTATGATAAGGCCTAAAGATTTTTGAAAGAATTTCTATTTAAAAAAAAAAAAATATGAGCTGCTTTTTATTTCAGAATCCAATATGGTGACTCACCTCCTCATACCCCACTTTCACAAGACGCACCTCGATGTCATCGAGAGGTACCTTCAATTTCCTCAAAAGAGAAAGACATGAGATTGGTGATATAGGCGCTATGATCAGATTGTCAGTTATGCTGAACATTGCAGGTCCCTTAACAAATCCTCCTGTTGCAGTGTCCTTAGAGCTCGACTTGGGATCCACAACAGTTAAAGCTGAAATTCCCCTTCTGGGAACAATTGTTTCATCAGAAATCAGTTTGCTACCAGAAAATACATAATAGTATTGCGGATGTTTATCTTCCTCAATGCCCAAAGGGTGATTCTCATAGCCAAAATTAGGGGCAAGCTTTGGACTGAGAAGCATTGCCTTGTGCTCATTTGATTTCAGAAATTGCTCAGCATCAAGTTCATGAATGCTATTGTACAGATGATTTACGCATCCTTTCCAAGTGCCGGTGTGCATTTCCTTCACTGCATACCCAAGTGGTACAGTGAGGAAGCTGAAGAGTAAATCAACAAAAGCTTCACTTGTTTCTGCATAACAAACCATCTTCTTGGATTTGCTGACTGTAAGCTTGATCATGAAAGTCTTCCCCCTTACATCTGATGCTGGTTCCCCCATTCCAGATTTAATATAGTTGCCCATATCAAAATATTTTTGGTCCAACTCAGGTGTTGGATTGTGCTTCAGAAAAGTTTCTGTCAAAGGTGTCTTTGATACCAGTGACATCTTGAGCAAAGTCAAAACCTGAAAGAATACATCTGGTTACTAATCTACTATCTAATAGCATTAACTCAAATCATGGTTGAAAATCACTAGTTACCTCATCTATTCCTATGTCAAGATTGCACTCCTCGGTGGTCATTCCATCGATCAGTCCTAGATTTAAGAGTAGAGAAAGGGTTTCTTCAGTTGATGGGGGCATTACTCGTAATTCATCACTTATCATAAACCGGGTCATTTCTTTAACAAACACCCCTCTATCTTGAGCAAGACATTTTTTTTCCGGCAGAAACTTCTCAATATTTATGCACTCTCCACAGCGACAAATAACATCCTTATAGTGACTTAAATGAGGGCAATGACCGCCTTCACCAAGAAAGTACCTCAGCGGCTCAGTCTCATCAACATTCAATTTTAGTCTCCTGCACTGATCTGTAGCTGCATTTCTGGGGTATAACAACATTTTCTTGCATGCTTCAGTCCTGAATAATTGCACATCAAGATTCTCAATGCATTCATATAAATTATTCATGCAGCCTATCCCCATCGTTGGAGGTCGATTACGGATGAGCCTGATGATTGTTCCCATTGGCATCGTCAAGAAACTAAAGAGGACATCAATAAATTCCTCATTTGATTCAGCAAAGATAACTTTTTTTCTCTCCTTGTCCACTAAGGCCTTCAAGCTAATAGGTTTTACATGTTCGTCTTCCATTGACTATATGTTTTCTCTTCTTTCTCCGTTTCAAATACCCAAACCTACAAGTCGGAAAAAAAGTTAATCAAACATTTTTGTATCTGTTTGAAGCCTTTTCCATTCTCTTAAAGTTGAATTTCCACTGAAACATGCACACTGATATGTTTGGAATTTCAGCTTTTGGCAAGTTAAATTTGTTTATCATATGCTGGAAATTAATTATTTCCTGAATATACCCGTTTTCATGAAGTAAAATGATAACTTAATTTAAAGGCTTTGATCCAAATTAAGCTGTTGTCCACAGGAAATATTTATGCATTGTAAAATTAATCCCAAAACAAAAAAAGAAACTGCTCACACTATTTAAGACTTAAGAGAGCAAGGTAGTAAATATTCTGAGAAAAGAATTGTTAATTATAACTGGAAGTCTAGAACTAAACCATTAAAAATAATCCCATTGAAATCACCCCAATCTTCAATCTTTATAGCTTGGTGGGGGCTGAAATAACAGTTAAATCATTCCAAACATATATAATTGAAGAAGATTAAACAACTAATAGAAAAGTCTTTACAGACCAAAACTCATATATCGGCTAGCTCAAGAACCCAACATTATATAAGAAGTGATGATTTATGATGAAGTTATGTATGGGTACCTGATGATCGCCAAATGCAGCTAGTTAGCTAGCTACTGTTGCTCGAGAAGTGTAATGAAGGAGTTAGGAAAGGTCGGAGAGCGAAGAGAAAAACAAGTAGAAAAGCAGTTATAGAGACAGTAAAGTAAGTTAAAGGTGCATCACTGTGTAGACCTATCATCTTTAGCAATTTTTGGGAAAGGAATTTCTTAATGGAGAAGAAATCAACAGTCCTATAATTTACCTGACTTTTAATTTATCTTAGAATAATGAATGAATTTGTGTCTAATTTGTATGGATTTGTTTTTGAGCTTGTACAAATTTATTTTCGGGTTTCAAATAAGCTTCTAAAGTTCTATAATTTTGAGCAAGAGGATCTATTACGGTCTTCTGAGTTTGAGTCCCTATAGTTGTTAATAGGAATGATCACTGAAATTCTTATTTATCGATAGTTTCAAAGCCTCATAAGACTAGTTGAGATATATGCAAATTGACTCAATCATTACAAAAGAAAAAAAAAAAAAATACAGATGAAAGAGAAGATCAAGAACTAAGAAAATAGAAGAGAAGAGACGGGGAGAAAGAAAGAAAAAAAAAGTTGAGGTGACAAAATGAGTTGAGGTGACAAAATAAGGTGATAGGTGAAAAGAAGAAAGAGAAAATGAGGGGGAAAAGAGAAAATAAAAAAAATGAGATGATATTGATAGGTGAAAAGAAGAAAGAGAAAATACAATAAATTATTGAGCTCGGTTAGGCTCGAGCTCGTGTACCACTTCAGGCTTGTGAGCTTGAGCTTGAACATGAATATTAAAGCTCAATTGACCTCGGCTTGAGTTTGAGCTCGTTATCGTTCATCACGAGCCGAGCTCGAGTACTGAGATACTCGGCTCGGCTCGGCTCGGCTCGTATACATCCCTACTCACACCATACCATCTGATTGCGAATTAGTTCAAACAGCAATTGTAATCACTCAAATACTGTATGAATGGCCCAGTTCATGTGTTTTGCTTCTAATGGTACAATATTACTTATCATAATATCACAAAAAACTTGAAATATAATTTGAACCCCTGAACCCCCATCGAGTGATTTGGTGATAAAAAAGCAAAATAAGGTTTCATGAACTCCTGAGTTCAAGTCTCCGTAGTCCCTAATAGGGGTGACTATTGAGGAGCTTACCTTGTTGTTAACTTCAAGACCCTAAAGGATTAGTTGAGGTACGCGTAAGCTGGCCCAGACACCCCGATCACAAAGAAAAAAAAAAAAAAATTGGACCCTGTTTCTAGGGAATTAAGTCATTTTTGTACCTTAGGTTAGCTTAACGAACTTATCAAATTACAACCATTTACGTTTTTGCTAAGTTGTGTCGGTAACCCAACTTAATAACAAGAATTTTAGGGTCCGTTTGTTTTATTATTTTGGATAGAATTTTGGGAATAATATTGGGTAGTTGAATATGGTGAGTATTATGAGGTAAAATTTAAAAATTAACAAAAAACCCCATAGGTTTGCTAATTTAACTAAACACCCGGATATATAAAAATTTTGTAAAATGACAAAAACACCCCCACACACCTACAGTGCCAGATTCTGGCTACCAACGTTGGAATCTGGTCGAAATATGTCGTTACGATGCAGACCGGTCGAATTTGTAGTACGTGTGTCCATCTTGCGTTTCCTGACCAGATCCACCACAAATTTGGCCGGAAAAGGCGGATCGACGGCGGACTGTCCGTCACAATAGCGTAAAACGGCCAGATCGATGAATTACGACTAGTTCTGGTCGTTTGTAAGCCGTTGTGATGATTTTGGCTACCACCGACAGTGGTTGTTGGAATCTGGCAATTATGGATAGATGGGGGTGTTTTTGTTAATTTTTAAATTTTTTTTCTGGAGGTATTTATGAAATTAATAAACTTAAGGGATATAAAAATAATAAAAAATATACTAGTATTTCCTAAATAATTAAACAAATAAATATTTTAGGAATAAGATTGAGAATTCAGAATATAGATAGGAATATTAAACGCACCTTAAATTTCTTGTGGTGTTACGTAATCAAGAAGACAACAGACAAGCAAAATATTGCACACAAAAGATTTCTAAGGGCAGCCAAATAATCCAAACATGTACAGCCCGAAAGAAATAACAAAGCAATTACCATGGGCCCATTTGCTGATTAAGCCCATATCTACTTAATATAATAAGCCCATCGAAATCCCACTTGCGTTTGGTTGATTGGAGGATAGCCTGATGATTGTTCCCATGGACATTGTCAAGAAACTAAAGAGGACATCGGTAAAATCCTCATCTGATTCAGCAAATATAACTCTGTTTTCAATAGCTAATTGCTATGGTTGTTCAAATACTGATACCAACCTGCATAACCATTGGTTAATCAATTACTTATCTAAGGCTAAAGCCAGTGTTCCATATACTTCAAGAACTGTAAATATTTATACAGAAGCTCATTTTCTGCTTAAAAAATTAGTAGATACTAATGGATAGCCCTTTTTCTGAAACAAGGGAAAGGATAAATTCATTCAAAAAACACTATAATTCTAAGCAGTTCTCTTTTCAAGGTTGCAAGATTTTAAGGACTGTTTCAACGTCCAAATGTAGGCAAACAATTATGCACATAAAAGGATGCTCAAATCCTACTATATGAATAGACACAAATAAGAAACAAGGATATATGTTTCTTTATATTTCTTAAGGGAGAAAAAATAAACTGTCGGATACTGTACTTGACTTTTGATCTTCTTGTAAGAGAGAAAGTATTAATTCAACAAAAGATGGAACAAAGCTATAATATATAGAAGAGAACAGAAATTGGTCTCTCAATCTTTTGTAGCCGTGACTTACATATTGTTTATAGGTATAAATCAAATTTACCTCCACTTCTTTACAAATCATCAATGTTCCGAAACCCGAATCGGAAGGTGACTCGGTCAAGTGACCGATTTTCGTCTGACCGCCGAGTCAGACTGATGATGTCATCAAATATTATATTTTAATATTTATTTTCTGTCATGCCATTTCATCTTTCTCGTTCTTCTTTTCTCCATTTTTTTTCCGCTCTCTTTCTTTCCGTCCTCTTTTTCTTCTTTATATTATATATTTTCAAAATGTCACCTCATGTTCTCTTTCTTCTTCTCACCCGTCACCTCATCTATCCTTTCTTCTTCTTTACTTCCATCTTCTTTTTTTTCCCTCTCTTTCTCGCCGTCTCCTCTCTTTCTTCTTTACTTATTTCATATTCTCTTCTCTTTTCTCACCTCCTCTTCTCTTTTCTTCTTCTGCATCTTTTGAAGACTTGAAGGCTGAAAGCTGAAGCTTGAAGGAGATCGCGAATGGAGGACTAGACTGGAGCCTGAAGAGGTTGATTGAAGAGGAGGAGATTGCGATGATGAAGAGGACTTGAAGAGTGAAGACTTGAAGGCTGAACCGCTGAAGCTGAAGCTTGAAGGAGATCCGAGATCACGAATGGAGGAGGACTGGACTGGAGATCTCGAATGGCAAAGAAGCAAACCGAAAAAAAAAAAAAAAAGCAAACCAAAATGAAAAAGGCAAAAGCAAAAAGCAAAATTTTAAAAGTGGCAGATAACTCGCAAAAGCAAATTGAAATGTATTAAAAAATTTGGGGCGTTTTGATTTTGTGTTTGTGGTTTTAATTTTTTTTAATTTTTTTTCATATTTTTAAGCAGCGGACCGGATTGGATGTGGACTGGATTTCTTTGTTATACCGGTTGGACCATCGGTTTGCTACAGTAAGACGGTCCAACCATGGTTAGAAACATTCTGATGTAAAAATCCAGGTTTTTACTCTTTTTAAACTGGAAATATAAGCGAAACCCGGTCGGACCGGTTCAACCGCCCGGTCCGGTCCGGGTTTCAGAACATTGCAAATCATATTCCATTTGTTTTTGAATGCTATCCACATTGGAGCTAAAATTGGAAATATATCTTACAGTAAATAGATACAATGCAAATCCTTTGTAGTAACATACTTATATAGAATACCTTTGGTCTAAGAGCATACCAGAAGACAAACACAAATTTTAACACAAACTATAAATAGTTTTCACATGAACAACATTCCTTATTTTAGTTGAAATATGGATTTGGCTCTCTTAGAAAGACATTGGTCAAAACAGATTCAGATACAAAAGAAGCCACCAATAGACGCAAAGCCTGCAAAGTAAAATAAATTCATAAGTTATCAAAAAACAAATTCATAAGGTATCAACAAGAGAATGGATATCATGCTTTCACATCATCTTCAATGGATTCTCTTCTTGAACAGCTTCTGAATCAAAACTCTCCATTTTTGTAGTCTAATCAATGGGAGTTGGTAATGCAGCAACAAAAACAGAATTGGCAGTAGCTTAGTTTGGTAGATTATTGGCTGGGCACAATAAACTGACAGCATTTGTATAATTTACTTCTATACTGTCACTTACTATTGATTGAAAATGATACATTTGTAGATGGCAAAGGCTTGCAATTTGACAAGACTTACAATATAAAAATAATAAAAGATACAGATAGTATGGGAATCTAAAACCTTATGAAGAAATGAGCTATTTGGCTGATGCAGTTCTTCAGTGTTACTTAAAAGCAAATAAGACTTCTAATGCTCTTGCCAATGTGAGGAAAAACCTTAAAATACATGTATGAAACCTTATATTGTTTGTTGCATCTTGCTAGATGAATTTCTATGATTATGTCCCTAGAATACCGTATGGTTTCCAATAGTAACATTCTAGCAGTTAGGCAAAATAAAAGAAAGTTAAATTATAGGGACTTGAATTTTGAAGAAATTCTTAAAGGTTGTATGCCAAAATCACTATGCGTTTCTATAACAAGATCTCAAAATAGGTAAAAGAAACTACTATCATAAATCATGGGATGCTTTGCTAGAGTTTAATACTGAAATATTTATGTCAACTTACCTTCTCACCGCCCACACGCACAACACGCTCCTCAATATCTGAAAGGTACTTTCAAATTGTTCAAAAGAGATAGACTTTGGGACCTGGAGATATGTGTGATGATCGATTGTCGCCATCATAAACATTGCTGGATCCAGCATATCCTCCTCTTGTGACATCTTTAAAATGAGACTTAGGATCCTTGATAGTTAAAATTGAACTTCTACAATGATCGAGAAGGAATTTCACCATCGAATCGCTTGAGAATTATAACACTAATAGTCATATAATAGTATGTTGGGTGCAAACCTTCCTCAAAGCCTAAAGGATGGTTCTCGTAGCTAAAATCGGGAGCGAGCTTGACGATGAGGATTTCCTTGTGTTCATTAGATTTAAAGTATTTCTCAAGATCGAGATCCCGAACACTATTGTACAGTGTGGGTTAAGGATCCTTTTGAAAAGCCACTTTGCATTTCTTTTATTATATAACCAAGTGGAACAGTTAGGAACTGAAACTAAATCAACAAATTCTTCACTTGCTTCAAAGAAAACAAACAATTTTCTTGGATTTGCCGATGATAAGCTTTACATGAATCTTCCCGTCCCACATTTGATTCTGGTTCTTCAACCGTAGATTCAACATAGATATTCTGATCAAAATCTTCTTTGGCTTCTTTGGTGCTGAATTTTGTTTCAAGAAAGTTTCACAAAGGTTTCTTTGATACTAGTGAGCACTTGAGCAAAGTGAGAACCTGAAAGAAGGCATCATGTCATGAACACAACCACGCTTCATCTATCTAACAACTTGGGAAATTATTAATTATATTCAAAGAGATGTATATAAAAGATGATAGTAGATCTAATGCAGCCAGCATAAAAACAAGGCTAACATACGACTTATGTCAATATGATCAATAAACAATCTGCAATATGAAACCCTTTAGTTCGTAAACTTGAAGGAAAATAAAAATCATTCTATATCTTAAAAAAGACAAATAATATGTTTATGTAGGGTGGTAACAACCAAGCCTAACAAAAGACTCCCAATCAACAAAGAAATAAAATACAAATTAATTAAAGAAAACAAAATCCTAACTGTTGACTAATTATCTCATAGAAAAAGACTCTAAATAAAATAGGAAAAACACATAGAAAAACTTAAACAACTTCCCTAAACAAGTTAAAAGACATGGATTTTGGGACCGAATGACACTCCCAACCAAGGACCCTGGATTGCCACATGCGGAGGGCTTGAAACAAGCTTTCCTTATATATCGGCGCTCGTAATCCATTTAAAGAAAAATAAAAAAATATGATGTTTTAAGTTGTATACCCATGTTTGAGCTTCGACGCTCAACCCTCTCCAAGAAGTCATCTGCTAAGCCTTCTTTGTCAAGAGCAAATTCAAAAGCCCTACCTTTTGTCAATTATAATTGTTGATTAGTTAGCTTCTAACATTTTTGGCTTGCGACATTTTTTCTTCTTATCAATACTAAGCAAACTGCATTGAAGGTGAATTATTTTTAGGAGATGTTCATCACGAGTACGAATTGGTTTCTTCATGTACTATGTTTAATCAAATGCAAAACGATCCTACTACAAATTATGGTAATCCGATAAAAATATTAAATTTTAGAATCAGAATGAAACAGTTACCTCATCTATTCCTACGTCGATGTTGTAGTAGTTATACTTCTCAATGGTGCTGTAGTCCGTGAGTCCTAGCTTGGATAGTACAGATACGCCTGCTTCTATTGATGAGGGCTTTACTTGTAATTCATCACTTATTATAAATTGGTTCAGTCCTTTAACAAACACTTCTCTATCTCGAGCATCAAAAACTAACTTTTTTGTCTTCTCTGACAAATTCATCGTCCTATTCATGAGCCGTCCACATTCGCAAACAGCATTAGGGTAGAGACTCAATAACTTGTGCCCATAAATTGTACATTCTGTAGTGCACAAGAAGTACCTCGGCAGCTCACCATCGTCAATTTGCAATTTTAGTCTCTTGTTCTGAGGTGCAGCGTCATTTCTGGGGCATAGCAACATGGTCTTGCATGCTTCAGTCCGGAAACACCGCATATCAAGGTTCTTAATGCTTTCATACAAGTTGTTCATGCAACCTACCGCCACTGTTGGTGGTTTATTATGATTAGAAATGAGCCTGATGATAGTTCCCATGGGCATTGTCAAGAAGCTAAAGAGAACATCAGTAAAGTCAACATCTGATTCCGCAAATATAACTCTGTTGTTCTCTTTATCCACCAAGGCCTTCAAGCTAATTGCTTTTGCTTTGTCCGTTGTCATTGAGTATCTGTTCAAATACTGAGTTTCAACCTGCAAAATCAATGCTTAATCAATTACTTATCTAAGCCTGAACCCTTGTGTTCATACACTTCAGGAAATTTTGAAATCTATGCAAAAGCTCATTTTCTGGCTAAAAGCATATATAGTTATTGGATTTCGTAAACAAAACCTAATTGTAAAAAGCAGAAATTCAACAAATAGCCATTTTCTTGCAACAAGGAAAAGGATAAATTGATTCAAGAACACTATGATTCTAAGCTGATCTCCACAAGGCTGGAAGATTCAAGGACTTTTTCTTAGCGCAAATGTTCACATACATATTGTACATTAAGGAAAAAACATAAATCATTGATGATTGAACGAAGCAACGAGTTTTATATAAACTTTTTCATAAACTTACTTAAAGGAGTTCAATGGGCTAGAAAAGAACATCATCAGAAAAATCAAAACAATAAGATGGTGGAGATGTGATCATTAATTAAGGTTTAAAAGTCGTTAAAATCTTGAATGTTTAGAGCTTTCTGGGATTGAAATAATGATTAAAACATTCTAAACACTGACTAATAAAAGCTAAGATAAAATGACTAATACAAGTAATAATTCTACAGAGAAAACAGCCCATATAGTCATGCGATTAACTCTAGCTCAGATGCTCAAGAACTTAACTTTAAAAGCAACTGATGTTATATGACAAAAACATATATAGTACCTGCTGGTCACCAAGCTACTGTTGCTGGAGAGGAGTTCAATGAAGGATTCAGAGAGCAGAGAGTGGAGAAAATCAAGTAGAAGGGAGATTTTAAGTATGTTAAAAAGTGCATCCGTACATGTGTGGTCCACTAACTTTAGCAACTTCCTTTTGAAGGCAAGAATTCTTAAGGGAGAAGAAATAAACAGTCCAGTATTTGACTTGACTTTGGATCTTCTTGTAACAGAGAAAATATTTATTGTTAGAGAAAATGCTCTCTACATGTGTGGTCCATTATCTTTAGCAACTTCCTTTTTAAAGCAAGAATTCTTAAGGGAGAAGAAATTAACAGTCCAAATCATGTAACTTAAGCTAACAAAAATGTTGCAACTCTACGGACGAATACATTATAAAGTAAGATATGGTGCCTGGTTTCCAGCTAGTACATTGCTGGAAAGAAGCGGAAAATTTTAGGAAAGAATATATACAGTAAGTTAAGCCCAGAGTTTGGTTATTTTGTAATTTTGTTGACATAATTTGTGTTTTTTGGTAAAGGGGAAAGTTACTTTTGTAATTAATATATAGATATATAAAGAAAATTCACAAGCTACCAATTACAAGATAATTCATTATCCCTTCATTCTTAACTTTTAACACCACTATCTGATGTCAAATTAGGGTCACTTTTTGTTGGAAAAAAGTTTACTTCCTACATCTTAAACAAAATGTATAAATGTATAATTTATTGCCTTTCAGTTGAGCCAATGTTTCAGTCCACAAACACCATATCATTTGCCTATTCATGCGTCTTGATTCTGGAAATTTTATAAAAATAAAAATTTCAGAAGTTTAGCTTCCAAACTCGCATAAAAACCTGAAAGTTGTAACACAGATGTCTTGTTTCTCAATTTGTGCAGATTAGAAGAAAAGCATAGTTTTGTTGTGTGTGTTTGTGAGAAAGAAAGATGTTACGCATATAAGCAAACTCAAATTGCAAATACAATGCAAATCCTTTGTAGTAACATATATGCAATACCCTCTTGTTTAAGAGCATGCTAGAGTACAAACACAAATTTTAACAAAATATATAAAAAGGTTTCACATGAACAACATTCTATATTTTAGCTGAAAAAAATTAACTTGACTATTCTGAATTTGGCTCTCTCAGAAAGGCATTGGTCAAAGCAGATTCTGATATCAAAGAAGCCACCAATAGATGCAAAGCCTGCAAAGTAAAACAAATTTATAAGGTATCAACAAGGGAAACAGATTCATAAGGTATCAACAAGGGAATTGATATCATGCTTTCAGATAATCTTCAATATTCTCTTCTTGAACAGCTTTTGAATCAAAACTAACCATTTATATAGTCTAATTAATGGGAGGTGGTAATGCATAAACAAAAGTAGAATTGGCACTAGCTTAGTGTGGTAGATTATTGGCTTGGCAGAATAATCTGATAGCATTTGTATTTTACTTCTATACTGTCACTTACTATTGATTGAAAACAATGCATTTGTAGATGGCAATGCCTTGCAATTTGACAAGACTTACAACAACAAAATAATAAAAGATACAAATAGTATGGGAATCTAAAACCTTACGAAGGAATAAGCTATTTGGCTGATACAGTTCTTCATTGTTACTTTAAAGCTAATAAGACCTCTATTGCTCTTGCCAATGTAAGGAAAAACCTTAAAATACATGTACGAAACTTTATATTGTTTGCTGCACCTTGCTGGGTGAATCTCTGTGATAATGTCCCAGAATAATGTTTTGCACTAAGAAACTGAAAATGATACATATAGCTGGACTCATCATACTTTATGGTTTCCAATAGTAACATTCTAGCAGGCTAAAGTTAAATCATAGGGACTTGAATTTCGAAGAAATTCTTAAAGGTTGTATGCCAAAATCACCATGCATCTCTATAGCAAGACCTCAAAATAGTCAAAAGAAACTACCATCAGAAATCATGGGATGCTTTGTTAGAGTTTAATATTGAAATATTTATGTCAACTTACCTTCTCACTGCCCACATGCACAACACGCTCCTCAATATCGCTGATAGATACTTTCAATTCTTTCAAAAGACACAGACTTTGGACTTGAGACATGGGTGTGATAATCAGATTGTCAGTTATGGTAAACATTGTTGGTCCAGTCACAAACCCTCGTCTTTTGGCTTCTTTAAAATGAGACTTAGGATCCTTGACAGTTAAAATTGAACTTCTCAAAGTAGATCCAGAAGGAATTTGACCATCAGAAGTCAATTCATAACGATGAGGATATACATAATATTCTCTAGCACGGTATGTTGGGTGCAAACCTTCTTCAATGTCTAAAGGATTGTTCTCATGGCTAAAATCAGGGGCGAGCTTCGGACTGATGAGCATTTCCTTGTGCTCATTAGATTTCAAGTATTTCTCAACATCAAGTTCCTGGACACTATTGTATAGGTTAGTTAAGGATCCTATTGAAATGCTTCCCTGCATTTCTTTTATTATATAACCAAGTGGAACAGTTAGGAAACTGGAGACTAAATCAACAAATTCTTCACTTGTTTCGGCAAAACAAACCATTTTCTTGGATTTACTAATGATAAGCTTTACATGAATCTTCCCATCCACATTTGATTCTGATTCTTCTACTGTAGATTCAACATAGATGTTCTGATCAAAATCTTCTTTGCCGAACTTTGGTGCTGAATTTCGTTCCAACAAAGTCTCTGTCAAAGGTTTCTTTGACATCAGTGAACACTTTAGTAAAGTGAGAACCTGAAAGAAGGCTGACAACGATAGGTCACGAACACAACCACAGTTCAGCTATCTAACAAATTGTGAACTTAATAATCATATTCAGAGAGCTGATATAATAAAAGATGATAGTAGATCAAATTCAAAAGCCCTACCTTTTGCCAATTATAATTGTTGACTAGTTAACTTCTGACATTTTTGGCTTAACTGCGAAACATTTTTCTTTCCTTTTTATCTTTAATCCCCATCATTTACTTCTAAAAAAGCAAAGTGCATTGAAGGTGAATTATTTCCACGAGATGTTCATCAAAAGTACAAATTGGTTTCTTCATGTACTAAGTTTGATCCTATAAAACGGTTCTTAACTACAAATAATGGTAGAATCTGATAAAATTATTAAATTTTAGAATCAGAATGAAATAGTTACCTCATCTACTCCTATGTCGATGTTGTACTCCTCAACGGCGCTAAAGTCCATGAGTCCTAGCTTGGACACCTCAGAAAGGCTTGCTTCTATTGATGAGGGCTTTACTTGTAATTCATCACTTATTATAAATTGGGTCCGTCCTTTAACAAACACTCCTCTATCTTGAGCATCTGACAACTCGATCGTTGTATCCATGAGCCCTCCACAATCGCAAACAGCATTAGGGTAGAGACTGAGTAACTTGTGCCCAGAAAGGGTACAATCCTTAGTGCACAAGAAGTACCTCGGCACCTCACCATCGTCAATTTGCAATTTTAGTCTCTCGTTCTGAGGCGCAGCGTCATTTCTGGGGCATAGCAACATGGTCTTGCACGCTTCGGTCCAGAAACACTGCATGTCAAGGTTCTTAATGCTTTCATACAAATTGTTCATGCAACCTATCCCCACTGTTGGTGGTTGATTATGATTAGAAATAAGCCTCATGATTGTTCCCATGGGCATTGTCAAGAAACTAAAGAGAACATCAGTAAAGTCCTCATCTGATTCCACAAATATAACTCTGTTGTTCTTTTTATACACCAAGGTCTTCAAGCTAATTGCTTTTGCTTCCTCCATAGTCATTGAGAATATGCTTTCAAATCTTGCTTTGTTCAAAACTGAATACAACCAGCAAAATCAATGCTTAATCAATTACTTATCTAAGTCTGAAGCCTTGTGTTCATACACTTCAAGAAATTTTGAAATCTATGCAAAAGCTCATTTTCTAACTAAAAGCATATATAGTTATTGGATTTCGTAAACAAAATCTAATTGCAAAAGGCAGAAATTCAACAAATAAAACACCATGATTCTAAGCTGATCTCCACAAGGCTGGAAGATTCAAGGACTTTTTCTTAGCGGAAATGTTCACATACATATTGTACATATAGGAAAAAACATAAATCATTGAACAAAGTAATGAGTTTTATATAAAAAATTTCATAAACTCAGGTTAAAGGAGTTCAATGGGCTAGAAATGAACATCTTCAGAAAAACCAGAACAAAGAGATGGTGGAGATGTGTAATTAATTTGATCATCAATTAAGGTTTACAAGTCGTAAAAATCTTCAATGTTTAGAGCTTTCTGGGATTGAAATAATGATTAAAACATTCTAAACACTGATGAAAAAAAGCTAAGATTAAATAACTAATACAAGTCATAATTCTACAGAGAAAACAGCCCATATAGTCATGCATGCTAGAAACTCTAGCTCTGATGCTCAAGAACTTAACTTTGAAAGTAACTGATGCTATATGACAAAAACATATATAGTACCTGGTGATAACCAAGCTACTTTTGCTGGAGAGGAGTCCAGTGAAGGATTCAGAGAACAGAGAGTATAGAAAATGAAGTAGAAGAGAAGTTTTAAGTAAGTTAAAAGGTGTATCCATACATGTGTGGTCCATTATCTTTAGCAAAGGCAAGAATTCTTAAGGGAGAAGAAATGAGTCCAGTACTTGACTTGGCTTTTGATCTTCTTGTTACAGAGAAAATATTATTCCAAGAGAAATGGAGCTACGCTATAGTTAATTTTAAAGGTGTATCCGTACATGTGTGGTACATTATCATTAGCAACTTCCTTTTCAAGGCAAGAATTCTTAAGGTAGAAGAAATGAAGAGTCCAATACTTTACTTGACTATTGATCTTCTTGTAATAGAGAAAATATTATTCCAAGAGAAAATGGAACTAAGCTACTGTTAATAGGAAATATCTCGTAAACTCTCTCTTTGTTTCTGACTGTTGATTATAGATTTGCTGAAATTTAACTCGGTAGTTTTGGAATATAAGAGGATGTACATCACTAAAGTAATCACCATGATATCGGCCTATTTCAATTTATGCAGATTGGATTAAAAATATATTTACAACATGTTCTTGCATGGTTCATATAAATTGTTTGTGCAACCTATCCCCACCATTGGTGGTTGATTACGGATGAGCCTGACGATTGTTCCTCATTTAAAGAAGATTAAATAGTGTCCTGAGTAGAGAAAACCAAGTAGAAAAGCCATTTGAGGGAAAGTATGTATATAGCAAGTTAAAGGAAAGGTGCATCGTTGCCTGTGCAGCAAGTTAATTATGTATATAGTAAATTAATGGAAAGGTGCATCATCTAGCCCAAAGTTTGGTTATTTTGTAAATTGACATACATACAAATTTGCTTTGAGATCGGACGCAAGTGCCATTTACCCTAAATATGTCGACACTCTACATTAGAAAGCCTATCATATGGATCTTGAGTATTCATGAGGTTGTGGCATATCACATTATCCGAAATCTAACTTATTTGTATGGATATACTGTTTGAGCTTCACATAAGCGATCTTTATTATTAGAATTGTGTCTACTTAGTTTATAGAATCATCCTGATGAATTTAGTATTCTCGTGAGATTGGGTCAAACTGCACTTTTGAAGTCCCACATTATGGACCTCACGCCCCACCATCAGGTTGCAAGTTAGTTCAAATAGCAATTTTAATCACTTAGATACCTTATAAATAGCCTAGTTCATGTGTTTTGCTTCTGATGGTATTATTTATTAGAATATCAGAAAAATTTTGACATATCAATTGAACCATTGGGTCATTTTTGTACCTCGGGTTAGCTTAATGAATTTATCAAATTACAATTTACAACCATGTGCTTTTATGCTAAGTTGTGCTTGGGTTTTTGGAAGTTAGTGAGAGATTGTCCACACAAAAAGATTTTCCTAAATGCCATATAGAGGTGGGGAGTTTTTAAAGCGAAAATGCTATATTTATGTACAAGTACTTATATGACAATGCAATCTCATGGAGAAATACAATACTAGAGTTTCAATTACAAATTCTCACTCTGATACACATAATAAGATGACATATTCTTTCATAGTAAGTGAACAAAGATGTCCTCAATTTTCTGGATTTGGCTCTCTAAGAAAGGTATCAGTTAGAACCGATTCAGACACCAAAGAGGCCACCATAAGGCGCAAGGCCTGCAACGAAAGAAAAGTTTACAAAGTATCAGCAAGGGGGTAAATAAATTATTCAGATAATCTGATCTGGGTTCTCATGGCATAAAAATTTCTCAATCAGGGCTCTCCATCCGTTTAGCCTAATAAGTAAGAGGTGGCACCGCGACAATAGTAAAATTTGTGACAGCTACAATATGCACTGTTCAATGAGGGTAGTGGGATGGAATTTGGCAGAATAATGGATGAAGCGAACATAGCAGCTACAGGCCTACAGCTGGTGCTTGCTTTCTCCTATGGAACCTCGTTTTGTTTTACTTCTACACTCACTATCCCTAAGAACTTGGTGCAGTAAAAGATTCCTAAATAGAGATCTAGGAGAAAGGGAAATTTGAACATAGTTTTGAATTCAAATAAGTTTGAAAATCAAAGAAAACAATGCAAGGATTTATAAGGTGGTTTTATCCAGGTACACATTCTGTATATCTACAATCTATCATCAAGCTGTCTTGATATGTCATTGTCTTGCAAAAGAATTACACTGTAGTAATGATTCAAATTATCAGGAAATGAAAACCTTGTGTATTTAAATTGAACGAATTAGCAGATCTTGTAGTCACACTTCGAAACTAATAAGACTGCTAATGTTCTGGCCAGTATGAGGCAGAAACCTTAAAATACAGTAGATGCAACCCACAAGGAGATTTTTCCCTGCTTAATTGGTGTATCTTTGATGTAGAATATCTGTAATAATCTGATCGTGAAAGTGCGGATCCCCTATAAGCCTAAATATATAGCCACTACCTGTAAACTCTAACCGGTTTACTACTAACTGGGCTCACACATAATATTAAACCCAAACTCATGTCTTACTTAACAATGTAACTGGGTGTACTAAGGGCTAAACTGCTGACAAAACTGGAAAATATGTTACACTACAATGCATCTCTCGTACCAAATCTTTTATACAATTATACTGCAATAATACCCTCTAAGATAGAGCAAACCAGAATATAAAGACAAACTTTAACAAATATATAAATAGGTTTCTCATGAACAACATTCCATACTATAGCTGAAAAATATTTTTCCCAATGTTCTGGCTTGGCTCTCTGAGAAATGCATTGGTTAGAACAGATTCAGATACATAAGAAAGACAAATTTAAAAAGTATCAACAAGAGAGAATCAAATAATTCATTGTATGTCATTAAGCTTCTGAATCAAAATTCTCTTTTCGTACAGCCTTAGGAATTGGTAATATAGCAATACTAGAGGGTGGTGCATTGGCATAATAAAGGATGAAATGGACACAAATCGTTTATCATTTCTCTTTGTTACTTCTGTGTTCTCAGAACTGTAAATACTATTTAGATTCTTATAAGAAGCAGACATAATAACCAAGATATGCTAAAAGGACTTGCTTAACAATAAAATTACATAATATCTGACTCTTACAGACTGTCTCTCATCTTGAAGTTCATAGAGTTCTACTTCTCCGTGTCACTTATATTCACTTCAACTTGGTTCAGTTAAACAGTTGCAATTTGAGGAGAAGTCTAGAAGGAGTTTTGAGCTCACAAGAAAGTTTATGTTCGAAAATTTTGGAAAACAATAAAAGCATTAGTTTCTACAGATGATGATTTGGGCTGTCCTTCATCCCCGTCAAAGCTAATTTGCTAATGTTCTCAAAAACCATAAAATATATGAAACTTAGTACAGGATTTTTCTCTAACTTATTTGGGTTTATCTTCCTGGTGAAATTATAAGGTTATATTGTACAAAATTGATTTATGATTTTCCAATATGTAGTAACATTCTACCATATCACTCAAAAAGGAAAGATAAATCTGTTAGACTGAACAATAGATATATATATAAAACTTGCCTGTCAAAGTTCACCAAATTTTATGATAAGGCCTAAAGATTTTTGAAAGAATTTCTATTTAAAAGAAAAACCATGAGTTGCTTTTTATATCAGAATTCAATATGCTAACTCACCTCCTCATACCCCACTTTCACAGGACGCACCTCGATGTCATCAAAAGGTACCTTCAATTTCTTCAAAAGAGAAACATATGAGACTGGTGATATAGGCGTTATGATCAGATTGTCAGTTATGGTGAACACTGCAGGTCCCTTAACAAATCCTCCTTTTGCAGTGTCCTTAGAGCTCGACTTGGGATCCAAAACAGTTAAAGCTAAAATTCCCGGTGTGGGAACAATTTTTTCTGATGAAATCAGTTTTCCACCAGAAAATACATAATGGTAATGCGGACGTTTCTTTTCCTCAATGCCTAAAGAATTTTTCTCAAAGCTAAAATCAGGGGCAAGCTTGGGACTGAGTAGCATTGCCTTGTGCTCATTTGATTTCAGAAATTGCTTAGCATCAATTTCGTGAATGCTATTGTAAAGATGATTTATGCATCCTTTCCAAGTGCCGGTGTGCATTTCCTTCACTACATACCCAAGTGGAACAGTGAGGAAACTGACGAGTAAATCAACAAAAGCTTCACTTGTTTCTGCATAACAAACCATCTTCTTGGATTTGCTGACTGTAAGCTTGATCATGAAAGTCTTCCCCCTTACATCTGATGCTGGTTCCTCCATTCCAGATTTAATATAGTTGCCCGTATCAAAATATTTTTGGTCTAACTCAGGTGTTGGATTGTGCTTCAAAAAAGTTTCTGTCAAAGGTGTCTTTGATACCAGTGACATCTTGAGCAAAGTCAAAACCTGAAGATTACATCTAGTCACTAATCTACTATCTAATGGCATTACGTCAAATCATGATTGAAAATCACTAGTTACCTCATCTACTCCTATATCAAGATTGCACTCCTCGGTGGTGCTTCCATCGGTTAGTCCTAGATTGAAGAGTAGAGAAAGGCATTCTTCAGTTGATGGGGGCATTACTCGTAACTCATCACTTATCATAAGTCGGGTCATTTCTTTAACAAACACCCCTCTATCTTGAGCAAAATATTTTTTTCCCGGTAGAAACATCTCAAAATTTATGCACTCTCCACAGGGACAAATAACATCTCCATAGTGACTTAAATGAGGGCAATCACCAGGGCCAAGAAAGTACCTCAGCGGCTCAGTCTCATCAACATTCAATTTTAGTCTCCTGCACTGATCTGCAGCTGCATTTCTGGGGTATAACAACATTTTCTTGCATGCTTCAGTCCTGAATAATTGCACATCAAGATTCTCAATGCATTCATATAAATTGTTCATGCAGCCTATCCCCACCGTTGGAGGTCGATTACGGATGAGCCTGATGATTGTTCCCATCGGCATCGTCAAGAAACTGAAGAGGACATCAATAAATTCCTCATCTGATTCAGCAAAGATAACTTTTTTGCTCTCCTTGTCCACCAAGGCCTTCAAGCTAATAGGTTTGACATGTTCTTCACCCATTGATTATATGTTTTCTCTTCTTTCTCCGTTTCAAATACCCAACCTACAAGCCAGAAAAAAAGTTAATCAATGATTTTTGTATCTGTTTGAAGCCTTTTCCATTCACTTAAATAATTGTAAAACGTTCCATTTCCACTGAAACATGCACGCTGATATGTTTGGAATTTCAACCTTTTGCAAGTTAAATTTGTTTATCACATACTGGAACTTAATTATTTCCAGAATATACCCATTTTCATGAAGTAAAATGATAATTTAAAGACTTTGATCCAAATTAAGCTGCTGTCCACAGGATATATTTATGCATTGTAAAATTAATCCCAAAACAGAAAAAGAAACTGCTCACACTACTTAAGAGAGCAAGGTAGTAAATATTCTGAAAAAAGAAGTGTTAATTAGTTATTATAACTGGAAGTCCGGAACTAAACCATTAAAATTAATCCCACTCAAATCACTCAAATCTTCAATGTTATAGCTTTGTGGGGGTTGAAATAACAGTTAAATCATTCCAAGCACATATAATTGAAGAAGATTAAATAACTAATAGAAAAGTCTCTACAGATCAAAACTCATAAATTGGCTAGCTCAAGAACCCAACATTATATAAAAAGTGATGATTTATGATGAAGTTATGTATGGGTACCTGATGATCGCCCAATGCAGCTAGTGTTGCTCGAGAAGTGTAATGAAGGACTTAGGAAAGGTCGGAGAGCGAAGAGAAAAACAAGTAGAAAAGCAGTTATAGAGACAGTAAAGTAAGGAGAAAATTTAGCTGCCCGGTCCCCCCAAGTCTGCATTTAAGAAAATGGCCTTGATACTGTTCATAAAATATTTTATAATTTAGAGAAGATGACGTGGCATAGTTAGGATTAATTAAACACGTAAAATGGGTTAAAATGAAAAGATTAAAACATATGTGGGCCGAATCAGAAATAATGAAAGTTTTCAAAATTTGAAATTTCGCAAAAACAAGCCCCACACTCTATTCACGTCGCTTAATCGAAATTCATCAGTTGAAAACGCGATTTCTTGAACGAAAGGGAGACGCGATTTTTTCCGATCCAACACCAATTGATTTGCACCCTAAATCAATTTCTTGAACCCTAAACCGAATACGGTCGCGATTTTCGGCGATATAGTCGCGATTTTCGATCGATTTGTTGAACCCTAAGAACGATTTCTTCAACTATAAAGCAGAATCTGATTTCCGTAGATACAGTTTATGTTTCCAATCCAAAGCTACAAATTTTCACATTCCAAATTCGGTCCAAAACCATAAGGTGAGCACTCTGAATAGCTGTGTGCAACCCGGCGCCTCGCCAGGTCCTGGGTCCAGGTGGCTGGCAAGCTGATTCAATGGCTGCTCCGGTCGATCATCTGACCATTGAAGGTGGTCCACACGTAGAGGAGACGCCGGCGGCACAAGAAGAGAGTGAAGAACCAGCACAGGGGTCTGAAGACGAGGAGTCGGGGCGAGACTTCGAGGAACCGGAGGATTCCGGGAGAGAATGCGAGGCGGGGAGGTGGATTCCGGCGATAAGGTCGGGGCGGAGGAGTCGCTAGGAGGATCCAGCGCTGACGAGGAGAAGGCCGGCGAAGATAGGGTACGTAGTTTGGGATGTTGCTTGTAATTTCGCAAGCGATCATTAGTATCGCTTAAGCGATTATTCATTTTACTCATGATGGCGGCAATGATCGCTTAAGAGATCATGAGTGTTTACTCTTGGTGGCTTAAGCGATCTTAGGTTTGGGCAGAATCACAGATTAAGAGATTCTCAGTTAACTTTTGATCGCTTAAGCGATTTAAAATCGCTTAAGCGATCTTGCATGAGACAGTAAAGATCTCTTAAGCGATCCATGATCGCTTAAGAGACTACAAAGGGTTTTGGTTTTGGTTTATTTTTTGTTGATGACATTTTATTTATATCGTTGTGCGATTGTGACGCGGACCGTAAGAGTGTGAGAGTACGAGTTGGAGCCTATAAGTGAGAAGGTACCCTACTTCCAGCAAGGGTGACGGTGGTCGAGCCTGGGAGGTTTTTGACTGAGAATAAGGGTGGGCCATTTTAGCTAGAATGAGGCATGGTGAAAGAGATTTTGGTGACACTTGTTTCGGTCCGCTTTTTAAGAATTGGAAAAAAGTGGAAAAAGTCATTTTGGGGCGGGAGTGCATTACATGTTGATGCACTCAGTAAAAAGCAAGAAAAAAAATGAAATGTGGTTCGTGGTGGAGGGAAAGCCACTACGGTTTGGTATGATGGAGTATGCGTTGGTGACGGGCTTAGGATGCGGGAAAGTGCCAACTAAGGCGGAGGCTGCTGATCGAAGGAAGAGTGCGGGAGCCATAAACTTTTGTAAAAAGGTTTTGAAAGGGGCAAAGTCTATTACAGGAAAAGTTTTAGAGAAGAGGCTATCTACAGTTCGGTTTAGTGATGCAGAGAAGATAAAAGTGTGCTTGATATTGTTTTTGCATTCTATCTTATTGGCTGGTGACTCAACAAAAGCTATTGAGAAAGATTGGTTGCTGTTTGTAAGCGACTTGGAGTTCTTTAATTCTTATCCGTGGGGACGGATATCATTTGAGCGAACCAATCAAGACTGCCCAAAAACCAGACAGTAGGCGTTAAAGCATGCCGAATGGGGCGGGAAGGCTAAACCAAGCACGTATAATTTGTTTGGCTTCCCATGGGCAATGCAGGTAAATATTAATAGCTCTATGTTATATTTTTTATAATATGTGTGTTTGAATAATGACATGGACTGTTTTTTTACAATGTAGGCTTGGATGTACGAGGCCATCCCTGTCTTCGCCAAGGCGGGGGGGAGGAGCAAGAATGTGAATGTGCAACAGCGATTTCCTAGGATGTTGCGGTGGCATGTCGAGAGCTGTAACCATTGGGATTATGGCCAATTAGAGATTGAGATTCAAGCAGCTGGGGTAAGATTGAAGGATTAAGCTTTTGAATATGCAGTTGGTTTTTTATTTTGCTTCAACTGATTGATTTTTTTTCTTATTGCGGAGTCGTCCGTCCTTTTTGACCCCTATTGGGGGATGAAGCGGAAGAGGACTATGTCACATCTTTCAAAGCAATGGAGGATGAAAGGGATGAACAGATAGACCGCCGCCCGATGCGGGACCTAAAAGGGGAAAAGGGTCACGCATGTGATGGCGATTGCAGGGGCCATTGCTTGACAATGTCGTTGATGCCTGGATAATGAAGCTCAGGGGCCGAGGATGAGGAGGAGAAGAGGGAGGGAGGAAGAGGTTCGTATGCCACCTCAAAGCAAACCGTACAACAATGTAAGCTTTGTTGAGACATCGGCGTAGGGAGAATGAGGTTGTTGACCTCATCAACGGCTGATTTGAGAGTTTTACAACAGCCGTTTATGCAAAGCTTGAGAAGATGGAAGAAACAATGAAAAGGGTGGAGAAGAAAGTGGATAAGGTGGGAGGGAAAGTAGCTAGAATGGAGGGCGAAGTTGGTACAATGGAGGAGGAAGTTGGTGGAGAATTAAAGGCGGTTGAAGTGCAAACTGGCTTGAAAAGAGAGAGCCGAAAGAGCAAGTTTGTGAAATCGCCTTACATGGTAGTGACACAGGTAAAGAAGAAGAAAATGAAGAAACAAATGGAGGAACAACCAGAAAGGGAGGAGGTTGAGGAGGTTGGTGGTGGAAGTGGGGCGGTGATAATGGAGGTTGAGGAGGTTGGTGGTGGAAGTGGGGCGGTGATAATGGAGGAGGGGGAGTTGGGAGGCGAAGGAAGCGGGGATGTAAAATTGGAGGAAGGGGAGGAAGTGGGGGAAGGGAAATTGGACTCAAATGTCGATTTGTATAGGCCAATAGAGGAAAGGAAAAAACTCTTTTATGCCTATTACAATGGATCGGGAATTGATGGCCATATAAAGTGTAAGACAGGGGATTATCCCCGGGAATGGTTTAAGAAGTTGTTGACGATGGGGACGTGGCTTGAGGACTCGGTGAGTTATGTTCACCTAATTTTCCTTATTTTTTCCTGTGTTTTCCATACTTATCTTGTTGTTTTTATGTGATGTAGCACATCGAGATATTGGCGCGGAGGCTCCACGACGACTAGTGATGGTGATCTGTTGTATCCTGACTGTGCTATCACCGATGTGGCGTTTGGGCAAACGCTTGTTTCGGCATATCGGTCTTTAATTAAAAATGCCGTTGCTAGTGGTGTAGCAAAAGGACCGAAGCGAAAACGATTGGCTGCACCAGAGTCGGATTGCATCCCTGATGATTTCCGGTTTGATGATAGGATTATGCGATGCGTAAGGGGGATCGGCCCCAATATGGCCTGAATTGGGCCTTTAGTTGGGGCCCCGAGTGTCTTGTCTGTCATCCTCGTCCAAGCTTTCAGATGCACCTGGATAGTGATCCGTCTGCATCTGAGAGGAGGGTGTACTGAAGATCCATGCTGCTTGGCCCAACCATTTGTCGAGACAAGCGATTGGAGGTCGAGTTGGGAGAACCATTGTCGAGTTGTTCCCGCGGTACATGTTCTGTGTCATGTGGGATGTTTGGGAGGGGCAGTTGGGTCGATGAGTACTAACCAGGAAAGTGGCGAATTGAGCTCTACCACCTGTTTAATAAATGAGTCAAGGTAAATTTTGTTTAAAACTAACTTACATAATACAATTGTTCTATAAGTTTATTATAATGGTAATGTCTTCTTCCTATTGTAAGCGCCGAATGTGGGGCATATGCCCTGAAATTTATTCAGGGTTCGACATGACCAATGCAAAGATGGACAGCTTGAATGACGAAACAATGATAGAATGCTCGGGGCAGCTGGTGCATCTGCTGCTTCCATATGGGCGATGGATCCGTTTTGAGTGACCAGAACCCAATCAAAGGGTATGAAAGTTGGGACGCCTAATTGTGTAGTTTATGTGATGTTGATGTTCATACTTGGGTTTTTTTGAGTTGAGTTTATGTGATACCAGTTATAATTATCAATAAGGGTGTATATACATGTTCATTTTCAATGGTGTTTTGATGTGTACTTAATCGCTTATTTAATTTGTTCTCATTGGCTTGGCTATTTTCTAATTCATGCCTTTCTCATATTATGGTGTTTTACACCGCAGGTCACTAAGATGGAATGGTCAATCTCCACAGAAAGTCAACCGAGGCACCATATTAGCGCCCTTGTAGATATCATCTTGAATTTGTTGTAGATATCATTGTAAAGAATTGGATCTGATATTTGGGATATATTTTTGTTTGTCCATATAAGATAATTCATCAGCAGTTTCAATTTACTATGTATGGTTTGTCCATAAAAGATCATATGTCTTTTAGTAATAATCGCTTAAGCGACACGAGAGGTCGCTTAAGCGATCATTCGTATTTTAGTAATAATCGCTTAAGCGATCGAGAGGTCGCTTAGCGATCACACTGGGCGTGTCATTACGCCTCCGAAAATCGCTTGCGATCATAAATCGCTTAAGCGATCATGAGTCTTTAGCAAGGTTATCGCTAAGCGTCTGGTGGTCGCTTAGCGATCGCAGTATCTAGGGCGAGATGGCATTACGCTCGAAGAGGATGCGCTTATCAGAAATGCAAATACATCTGTGATCGTTCATATTTTAGTAATGGAATCGCAATTGCGATCTGGATGGCTGCAGCGATCGTGATGCTGTTGCAGATGGCATTACGCGCAGGAAGGATCAGCAAGCGATCGAAATGCGCTTAAGCGATCATGGGAGGGTCTTTTGTGTGGTAATCGCTTAAGCGTCTGAATGGATAGCCAAGCGATCATAGCGATGTCGTTCCGCGCTGAAAGGAAAGGATCGCTTAAGCGATCATAAATCGCTTAAGCGATCATGAGTCTTTTAGTAATAATCGCTTAAGCGATATAGGTGGTCGCTTAAGCGATCATAGCAGATGTCATTCTGCCTCGGAAAGGATCGCTTAAGCGATCATAAATCGCTTAAGCGATCATGCGTTATTACATTTATATCAAACATATAGTTCCTTTACACGTCAGAAAGATCGCTTAAGGGTTTACGATTCGTTCAGAGCACTTGTTCCGTTATTACATTTATATCAAACATATAGTTCCTTTACACGTCGAAAGATCGCTTAAGGGTTTACGATTCGTTCGAGCACTTGTTCCGTTATTACATTTATATCAAACATATAGTTCCTTTACACGTCAAAAAGATCGCTAAGGGTTTACGATTCGCTTCGGAGCACTTGTTCCGTTATTACATTTATATCAAACATATAGTTCCTTTACACGTCAGAAAGATCGCTTAAGGGTTTACGATTCGTTCTGAGCACTTGTTCCGTTATTACATTTATATCAAACATATAGTTCCTTTACACGTCAAAAAGATCGCTTAAGGGTTTACGATTCGTTCAGAGCACTTGTTCCGTTATTACATTTATATCAAACATATAGTTCCTTTACACGTCAAAAAGATCGCTTAAGGGTTTACGATTCGTTCAGAGCACTTGTTCCGTTATTACATTTATATCAAACATATAGTTCCTTTACACGTCAGTTCAGTATATTTTTATATTTGTTTGCTTAATTATTTAGGAAATATCAGTATATTTTTAATTAATTTTCGACCCATTAAGTGAATTAATTTCATTAATACCAAGAAAAGGTTCAAAAATTAACAAAAACAGGGGGCCCCACCCAACTTCCCGATTAGCTCTGTCGCCATTGACAAGCGAAGCAATGTGGCAATGGAAATGGCGTAATGGCCGAATTGTGACCTTTTCCCGGCCATATCCACCTTCGATGTGGCCTTAAAAGGAAAACCACATCTTCCCGTCATGGACTTTCAATGAAATGTCAGACTTGCCGAGTCAACTTGACGGCCAACATTTGGCCGTCCGTTGACCGACTAACGGCGGCACCATATATTTGGCTGTCGCGAGCAGCGAACCTGCTGGATTTTTCCGTTCCTCTACGGCCAGTTAAGGCGGATCGTGGGAGGGGCCGGGGGCCACCCTTTTGGAAGCCACATCCGGCGTGGTGAGCGATACTGGCCGGAGAAAAGCCCGTATAGACCTGCCCCATCCTGGCCGATCCAGGCCACCCTGTGCATAAACAAAGCCCTTCCCGGCCCTTACAGGTTCGATTACTCCGGTCCGGTAGGCGTGGGTAGGTGGGGGAAGGGGGTGTATCATTAAATTTTAAAACCATTTGCAGAAGAATCGGTTAAGCGATACAATGGATCGCTTAACCGATCATGTGATTGGCAGAAGCAGATCTGCCCATGTCATGATCGCTTAAGCGATCAGTGATATTGCTTAAGCGAATATTGCCTTTTTTCCCCACAGGGTCGATTCAGCGATGCTGGGATCTCTTAGCTTGATCATGCAGGTACCAGGCGAATCAATCGAGTCGGTGGAAGGATCGCTTAAAGCGATCCTTTATCGCTTAGCGATCATGCACCACTGGCGAATCAATCGTTCGTCTGAAGGATCGCTTTAAGCGATCCTTTATCGCTTAAGCGATCATGCACCTGGGCAGAATCAATCAGTCCAGGTGAAGGATCGCTTAAAGCGATCCTTTATCGCTTAAGCGATCCATCTGCGAAAACACTTTGTCGCTTAAGCGATACACTTAGTCGCTTAAGCGATCGTGGGCAATATATACATTTGCATCTTTTCTCCTGAATTTTGACAAACTAAAATTACCAACACGTATTAATTCCATACTTTTTCCTCAATTTGACAGCCTAATTCCAAACTAAAATCACCAACAAATATTTAGACCATGTAATAAGAATACACAATATAAAGGATATTTTATTAAAGGTAACAATAAAATTTAAAACATCAATAATTTCATCCTTCTTCGAATCGACCCTAATTACTTCTGGCAACTGCTTCTCTTGTGACCAGGTTGCTTGCAAATTGAGCACTTATTCATCTTCCGGGAAGGCCTGGGGAACCTCAAAGGCTGATGGAATACGGCCAACCCTTTTTCTCCCCTTTGGCGTCTTCTTCAATGGCGGTTGGAGGATAATGTCAGCCACCTCACGCGGCACTACCCACCGCTTCTTGGAGGCACCGGATGATCGTCGTTTGAATATGCTAGCATGTAGTGATCTGTCATATAGAAAGGGGAGCAAAGTTCCATGTAAATTCTTGAACCAAAATCCGGCTTCCGTTGGTGTTTCAAATCTTTGCTAGTGCATGAGGACAAGGTAAATGTTGAATGTCAAGCACTTTACAAACTGCAAGTTTTTGTAACAAGGTTAACTAGGCATCCGGACCATAGCCGCGCACGTAAACTCTTGAGCATTAAGAGGATAGGCAAAGCGATGGCATTTGTGAGTTCCCATATGTTCGCGCAATATTTTTTCAGGTGTGACGGAACAAGGGTTGTAGTAAAATTATCGACTCCATACGCGCTCATGGAACCACCGCTGACGTTGTCCTTTGGATTGAATCAAAAAGTGCAACTATTGGAAACTCTCTTTCTATTAACAACTTCAATTTATGGACTCATATGTTCGTGGTCATGACATCAAACCTTCTTCCGGGAAAGTAAGCTCTACTCCATCTCGAAACCAACATCATGCTCAAGATACTTAGCAACTCTAACATCCTTGATTCGGATTTGCTGGAAGTGTTCCTCGAACTCATCAACCCGGTAAGCTTTTGCTGCCATGTAGTATGTCTGAAGGAGGCCAGCACACTTAAACTTTTGTTTTATGTTCTCACCAAGGTGCCTCATACAGAATCCGTGATGTGCTTGACGGTAAATAGTGGCAATCCCTTTCTTTATAGAGTTGTGCCTGATCGGATTATGCACAACTACGTCAGCTATCGAGCATGCTATCGTGATGCGTACTGCTAAGAAAAAACCAAGTCCACGACTCGTCATTCTCGAGTCAACCACACACCATGCAACGAGATATGTGTGATTCTCATTGTCATGTCTGTGCAAAGGCCTGGCCACCAATAACGGTGTACCTCCATACTTTCCCGTTGAGAAAGCAACCATCAACGACCAACACCTTTCTCATGTTTATTTGGGGCAAAACCCCTTATAGCGCGCCATAAGCAACAAAAAAATATTTAAACATCATATTCCTGTCCCACTTCAAAGCCGTCTTGCTACCTTGGTTTGTCAACTCAAGCATATAACTAGCAGGTGCGCTTCAATAATGCTGCGTGCCCGTGCTACTCCAAGATGCCCCTCCACAAAATCTTGTGCATGTTGTCTACCTTTCCAAGATTTCCAAGAACCTAACAGCACATCCCAACTCTGTGCGCACAAGTCTCTGAATGTCTTTAGGAGATGGACCTTTCCCTTCGACGAACCGACTTTTGACAAATTGTCCAATAACATCAGCGGACGCTTGTCGATGCTCACCTGAAATATGTCCCAAACCACATGTGTGCTCACGGGTATATGTGCTAAGAATAAACTTTTCCGACTCCGCCAACCTTCTACAATAAACTCCGCCACTTGCAGCCCTTGGTCACGACATGCAACCGTCACAGCCAATGAATTTGACTTTTTGGTGATGAACTCAAAATTACCTTTCACAGCAACAAGTTTTAGCTTCCTCACCACTTCCTCTTTGTTGTCAAATAAATACCCTATGCGCAAGTCCGATCCATCCGTAAAGACTGTGAGCTGATACCTTACTACTACCTCCAAGGTTGCCCCCTTTGAACTTGCATAAAGCTGACCATAGTGTTCTCTTCCTCACAATCTACGCCTTCCGCATAATCTGTATTTAAAGGAATCTCTACATCACGTGGGAACATCTACGGGGTCCTCCTCCTCAACATTTTCATTCGCCCCCTTTATCACCAACCTCTTCTATAGTGTCCTCCTCACCACCCAATTGACCGTCTACTCTTGATTTTTCAGCTAACAAATCAATGGCCTCGTAGTTCAAATTACAACCAGGCAAATCTCCGCCTACATCCTCGTTATCCCCTTCCTTGGAACCAACTTCCAAGCGGTTTTTCTACATAAGAAACCCTTCCAAAATCGGCCTCGAACCACTATCGGCCATATCAATCATAAATAAGTTCACACTTTCATCCGACTTTAATACAGGCGGGAGGTACCTTATAATTTTCAGGAGCTCGCTTAAAACATACCTCACAACTATATCACTACGCGAGCAACTCAAATTACCTCTTCTAATTATTTCATCAATCAAGCATATCAAAACTAACCTCCGTGCTCACGCTTGAATTGGTGTAACTTCTTTGCTCTTCCCAATCCACTTCCACCTACTTTCTTCCTCCACCCACTCACCAAAATATTCAACACCCAAAACAATTTTTCCCATGTATAATAATAGCCAACTACCTGTAATGCAAGAAAAACAATATTCTTAAATGCTGTACTAAGGGTTCAAATAGTTTAAAAAGAATCTGCACATTCGCATATTTGGTCTGATGTATCGCTTGAACGATCATGGTTATTTATACTGGATCGCTTAAGCGATACACCCTGATCGCTTAAGCGATTAAGTATAAATAACCTTGATCGCAAGCGATCTTATGCCATTTCTTGATCGCGTAGCGATCGCTCCCATATGACAGACTTTAACCAGATCGCTTAAGCGATCTTATACCATATCGATCGCTTAAGCGATCTATCTGCTCACATTACGACCTACCTCGGATCGCTTAAGCGATCGCGAGGATCGCTTGCGATCCATCGTGCCCTGAGAACACATTTTTCATCATCTCCACCTACAATCGATCCATCATACCCAGAAAATAAATACCCAGAACTAATTTTCAACAAATTTCACTCCTTTCAACCTACATTACATCAAACACAACCCAACAACCTAAACAACTAAATCAAAATCATAACCCAAACCCCATCCATTATTAAATCTTTGTAAATCTAAATATAAAATGTAAAAAGGAGATACACATACTTAGGCGAAATGTCAGGAGGAGGAGGAGGGGAATCTTTGCCGGAGAAGATGTTAATGGTGGAGGAAGAAGAAAGTGTTAATGGCGGTAGAGATGCGGAAGAAGAAGATGTAGAGGAATGAGGAAGAAGAAGATGTACAGGAAGAAGAAGAAGATGCAGAGGAAGAAGAAGATGTTGACGACGCCAAGAAGAAGAGAAGAAGACGAGTAGAGATGCGTTAATGGCGGGAGGAAGAAGAAGGTTTTTGGGTTTATTTGCAACAATTTCGGATTTGTGGAAATATAGATAATTTTGAAAAGATTACATTAATCCTAATTAAGCACTAATTACCCTTAATCAATAATATGGCTATTTAGTTAACATTTCAAAACTTGATAGCCTTTTAATTAAATGTAAACTTCAAATGTCTTTTTAATAACTTCCCCCGTAAAGTAAGTTAAAGGTGCATCACTGTTTAGACCCATCATCTTTAGCAATCTTTGGGAAAGGAATTTCTTGATGGAGAAGAAATCAGCAGTCCTATAATTTACCTGACTTTTAATTTATCTTGGAATAATGAGTGAATTTGTGTCCAATTTGTGGATTTGTTTTTGACCTTGTACAGATTTTTTTTTGGGTTTCAAATAAGCTTCTAAACTTACATAATTTTGAGCAAGAGTGAGATCTAACATTATCTTGAGTTTCGAGTCTTTACAATTATTAATAGAGATGATTGTTAGAGCTTTTATCAGTCAATAGTTTCATGGTCTAGAAAATTAGTTGAGATACACGCAAACTGATCTAATCACTCCAAGTCATTAAAAAAAAAAAAAAACTTACCTAATTTTGTTTGAGATTTACCCAAGTGTCATTTACCCAAAATGTGTCTTCATTAGAGAACCTATCTTGTGGACCTCCGGTTCTTATGAGGTTGAAGCATATCACATTATCGAAAATGCACCCTATGAACCTTACATCACAGCTTGGAAAGTGCACCTTGTTTGCATGGATTTACTGTTAAGCTTGACATAAACGATTTTATTATTAGACGTACATCTACTTAATTATAAAATCATACTTATGAACCTTGCATTCTCATGAGATCGTGTCACAGTGCATAGAGTCCTATCTTATGGAATTCACGCCACACCGTCAGATTGCAAATTAGTTCAAATAGCAATTGTAATCACTCATATACCGTATGAATGGCCTAGTCCATGTGTTTTGCTTCTAATGGTACAATATTACTTATCATAATATCAAAAAAAACTTGAAATATAATTTGAACCCTATCACCACCATCGAGTGATTTGGTGATAAAAGAGCAAAAGAAAGTTTCATGAGCTCCTAAGTTCAAGTCTCCATAGTCCCTAATAGGGGTATCCATTGAGAGGTTTATCTTGTCATGGCCCCCATTACATTTATTTTGATCTTATTATGAAAAATATTAAGTCAATTGTTCACCTTTTCCACCACATGTCTAACAATTGCCCTACCATATCTCAAATCAAACAAACCAATCTTTAATTTAGTTGCTCCAGAGAAGGAGAAACTTTACTAGAATGTTTGTGACCAACTCATTTTATTATACTATATAGTATATATACTTAGAAATAGGTGAATTGCTTCTTCACACTTGAGAATTATGAACAAAATCAAAGTTGAGCTTCAAATTTACAATAAAGAAGTTCTTTCAAATTAAAAAAACAAAAAACCATTATGATTTCTGAGGGCACCCAAATCATCCAAACATGTACAGCCCAAAAGAAATAACAAAGCAATTTCCATGGGCCCATTTGCTGATTAAGCCCATATCTACTTAATATAATATAATATAGTTAATGTAATTTTGTACCCTCAAGGTCAAGGCAACGCTGCCTTGATAAGGCATTTTGACGCTGATGAATGATGACTTTTGATCATCTTGTAAGAGAGAGTATTAATATATAGAAGAGAACAGAAATTGGTTTCTCAATCTTTTGTAGCCGTGACTCATATATTGTTTATAGTTATAAATCAAATTTACCTCCAGTTCTTTACAGATCATACTCCTTTTGTTTTTGAATGCTATCCACGTTGGAGCTAAAATTGGAAATCTATCTCACAATAAATAGATACAATGCAAATCCTCTGTAGTAACATACTTATATGGAATACCTTCTGGTCTAAGAGCATACCAGAGCACAAACACAAATTTTAACACAAACTATAAATAGTTCTCACATGAACAACATTCCTTATTTTAGTTGAAATATGGATTTGGCTCTCTTAGAAAGGCATTGGTCAGAGCAGATTCAGATACAAAAGAAGCCACCAATAGACGCAAAGCCTGCAAAGTAAAATAAATTCATAAGGTATCAAAAAACAAATTCATAAGGTATCAACAAGAGAATGGATATCATGCTTTCACATCATCTTCAATGGATTCTCTTCTTGAACAGCTTCTGAATCAAAACTCTCCATTTTTGTAGTCTAATCAATGGGAGTTGGTAATGCAGCAACAAAAACAGAATTGGCAGTAGCTTAGTTTGGTAGATTATTGGCTTGGCACAATAAACTGACAACATTTGTATAATTTACTTCTATACTGTCACTTACTATTGATTGAAAACAATACATTTGTAGATGGCAATGCCTTGCAATTTGACAAGACTTACAACATAAAAATAATAAAAGATACAGATAGTATGGGAATCTAAAACCTTAAGAAGAAATGAGCTATTTGGCTGATGCAATTCTTCAGTGTTACTTAAGAGCAAATAAGACTTCTAATGCTCTTGCCAATGTGAGGAAAAACCTTAAAATACATGTATGAAGCTTTTATATTGTTTGCTGCATCTTGCTGGATGAATTTCTATGATTATGTAATAGAATACTGTATGGTTTCCAATAGTAACATTCTAGCAGGTTAGGCAAATTGAAAGAAAGTTAAATCATAGGGACTTGAATTTCGAAGAAATACTTAAAGGTTGTATGGCAAAATCACCATGCGTTTCTATAACAGGATCTCAAAGTAGTCAAAAGAAACTACTATCAGAAATCATGGGATGCTTTATTAGAGTTTAATGCTGAAATATTTATGTCAACTTACCTTCTCATGGCCCACATGCACAACACGCTCCTCAATATCGCTGAAAGGTACTTTCAATTTGTTCAGAAGAGACAGACTTTCGAATTGAGATATGGGTGTGATGATCAGATTGTCAGTTACAGTAAACATCGTTGATTCACTCACAAATCCTCCTCTTCTGGCTTCTTTAAATTGAGACTTAGGATCCTTTACCGTTAAAATTGAACTTCTCGTATATGATCCAGAAGGAATTTCACCATCAGAAGTCAATTGATGACGATAAAGAAGTTTATTATTATTATCATAGTAATAATATTCTGTAGCACGGTATGTTGGGTGCAAACCTTCTTCAATGCCTAAAGGATGGTTCTCATACCTAAAATAAGGTGCGAGCTTCGGATTGATGAGCATTTCCTTGTGCACATAAGATTTCAAGTATTTCTCAGCATCGAGTTCCTGAACACTATTGTACAGGTGAGTTAAGGATCCTTTTGAAAAGCCACTCTGCATTTCTTTTATTATATAACCAAGTGGAACAGTTAGGAAACTGGAAACTAAATCAACAAATTCTTTACTTGCTTCGGCAAAACAAACTATTTTCTTGGATTTGCTGATAATAAGCTTTACATGAATCTTCCCGTCCACATTTGAATCTGGTTCTTCCACGGTAGACTTAACATAGATATTCTGATCAAAATCTTCTTTGCCGAACTTTGGTGCTGAATTTTGTTTCAACAAAGTTTCTGTCAAAGGTTTCTTTGATACCAGTGAGCACTTGAGCAAAGTGAGAACCTGAAAGAAGGCATCAGGTCACGAACACAACCAACTATCTAACAAATTGGGAAATTATTAATCATATTCAAAGAGATGACATAATAAAAGATAATAGTAGATCGGACGTAGCAAGCGTAAAAACAAGGCTAACACACAATTATGCCTTTATGGTCTATTAACAAGTCTCAATCAAAAGAAACTTAATTCATAAAATTGAAGGAAAATCTTAAAATCATTTTATATCTTAAAAAAACAAATAATACCTTTATGTAGGGTGGTGACAACTAAACCTAACAAAAGACTCTCAATCAATAAGGAAATAAAAAACAAATTAATTAAAAGAAAAAAGGAAATCCTAATTTTTGACTAATTATCACATTAGAAATAACTCTTAATAGAAGAGGAAAAACACAAAAAAACTTAAACGTCCCCTAAACAAGTCGAAACAGTAGATTTTGGGCCTGAATACGACAGCCAACAAGGGACTCGGGTTGCCACGTTGTTGGGCTCGAAACAAGCTTTTTGTTTATATCTTATGAGTCTCGTAACTCCTCACAAATCAAAAGTCATGGCTATTTTAAGTTGGTATGCCGACGTTTGAGATTTTGAATTATCATTGTTGATCTAATTAGCTTCTGACAATTTTAGCTTGACTACGAAACGTTTTTTCTTTTAGTCCCCATCATTTACTTCTAAAAAGCAAACTGCAATGAAGGTGAATTGTGCTCAGGAGATGTTCATCACAAGCACCGCCAGACCCAGGAGGAATGAAACTTAGGGGGTGAAACGTTAAAATAACAATTAACATAAATATAAATATAAATAAAAATAAACACAAATATTTGTATTAATAAAATTCTCGTTAACTAATATATTTATAATTGTCCTCGACGAGATTTTATCTTTTAAATATATTGTATAATGATTTCATTATCAATACTATCAAATACATCATTCTTTATATACAAAATTAAACTATCATTCAACCATTAATCACTCATTCTATTTCGCAAATGATTCTTCACAACATTTATCGATGAAAATGCTCTCTTTACACTAGCAGTGACAACCAGTAAAATCAATGCTAATTTTATTAATAGATTAACTAATAGAAACACTCTATCCTTCTTTTTTTCAACCATCACTCTTACAAGATCTCCAACCCCATTAAATTTCATAAATTTTACATTAGAGCATCCAAAATGTAAGTATCAAATTGAGAATCAAGTGCTATGAATTTTAAGTTAGAAAAATCTTATAGATAAAGTTCAACAAGACGTATCAATTTTTGCTTATCAAAAGTAACAAAATTTTGAGCTTTCTATTTATATCGTATGGGCCCCGTAATTCCTTTTAGATAAAAAATTATAATTGTTTTAAGTTGGTGTACCCATATTTGAGCTTCTGACACTCGACCCTATCCAAGAAGTCATCTACTAAACCTTCTATTTCAAGATCAAATTCAAAAGCCCTACTTTTTGTTAATTATAATTGTTGATTAGTTCAGCTTCTAACATTTTTGGCTCGCCTGCGAAACATTTTTTCTTCTAATCCCCATCATTTACTTCTAAAAAAGCAAACTGCACTGAAGGCGAATTATTTCCAGGAGATGCTCATCACGAGTACGAATTGGTTTCTTCATGTGCTATGTTTAATCATGCAAAACGATTCTTAACTACAAATTATGGTAAAATCCGATAAAAATATTAAATTTTAGAATCAGAATGAAACAGTTACCTCATCTACCCCTATGTCGACGATGGAGTATTTATACTCCTTAATGGCGCTACAGTCCATGAGTCCTAGCTTGGACAGTACGGAGACGCTTGCTTCTATTGAAGAGGGCTTTACTTGTAATTCATCACTTATTATAAATTGGGTCAGTCCTTTAACAAACACTCCTCTATCTCGAGCATCAAAAACTAACTTTTGTACAGTCTTCTCTGACAACTCCATCGTCCTATCCATGAGCTTTCCACATTCGCAAACAGCATTAGGGTAGAGACTCAATAACTTGTGCCCAGAAAGTGTACAATCCGTAGTGCACAAGAAGTACCTCGGCAGCTCACCATCGTCAATTTGCAATTTTAGTCTCTTGTTCTGAGGTGCAGCGTCATTTCTGGGGCATAGCAACATGGTCTTGCATGCTTCACTCCGGAAAAACTGCATGTCAAGGTTCTTAATGCTTTCATACAAATTGTTCATGCAACCTACCGCCACTGTTGGTGGTTGATTATGATTAGAAATGAGCCTGATGATTGTTCCCATGGGCATTGTCAAGAAGCTCAAGAGAACATCAGTAAAGTCAACATCTGATTCCGCAAATATAACCCTGTTGTTCTCTTTATCCACCAAGGCCTTCAAGCTAATTGCTTTTGCTTTGTCCGTTGTCATTGAGTATATGCTTTCAATTCTTGCTTTGTTCAAATACTGAATACAGCCTACAAAATCAATGCTTAATCAATTACTTATCTAAGCCTGAACCCTTGTGTTCATACACTTCAGGAAATTTTGAAATCTATGCAAAAGCTCATTTTCTGGCTAAAAGCATATATAGTTATTGGATTTCGTAAACAAAACCTAATTGTAAAAAGCAGAAATTCAACAAATAGCCATTTTCTTGCAACAAGGAAAAGGATAAATTGATTCAAGAACACTATGATTCTAAGCTGATCTCCACAAGGCTGGAAGATTCAAGGACTTTTTCTTAGCGCAAATGTTCACATATACATTAAGGAAAAAACATAAATCATTGAACAAAGTAATCACCATGCATCTCTATATAAACTTTTTCATAAACTTACTTAAAGGAGTTCAATGGGCTAGAAAAGAACATCATCAGAAAAATCAAAACAATAAGATGGTGGAGATGTGATCATCAATTAAGGTTTACAAGTCGTAAAAATCTTCAATGTTTAGAGCTTTCTGGGATTGAAATAATGATTAAAACATTCTAAACACTGATGAAAAAAAGCTAAGATTAAATAACTAATACAAGTCATAATTCTACAGAGAAAACAGCCCATATAGTCATGCATGCTAGAAACTCTAGCTCAGATGCTCAAGAACTTAACTTTGAAAGTAACTGATGCTATATGACAAAAACATATATAGTACCTGGTGATAACCAAGCTACTTTTGCTGGAGAGGAGTCCAATGAAGGATTCAGAGAACAGAGAGTGGAGAAAATGAAGTAGAAGAGAAGTTTTAAGTAAGTTAAAAGGTGTATCCGTACATGTGTGGTCCATTATCTTTAGCAACTTCCTTTTGAAGGCAAGAATTCTTAAGGGAGAGGAAATGAACAGTCCAGTACTTGACTTGGCTTTTGATCTTCTTGTTACAGAGAAAATATTATTCCAAGAGAAAATCGAGCTAAGCTATAGTTAATTTTAAAGGTGTATCCGTACATGTGTGGTACATTATCATTTGCAACTTCCTTTTCAAGGCAAGAATTCTTAAGGTAGAAGAAATTAACAGTCCAGTACTTTACTTGATTTTTGATCTTCTTGTAACAGAGAAAATGGAACTAAGGTACCGTTATAGGGAATATCTCATGAACTCTCTTTTTGTTTTTGACTGTTGATTATATATTTACAGAAATTTAATTCGGTAGTTTTGGAATATAAGAGGATGTACATCACTGAAAGTAATCACCATGCTATTGGCCTATTTCAATTTATGCAGATTGGATTAAAAATATATTTACTTAATTAGTCTTGTGTGTTTTTTGAGAAAAAAAGGCACACACGGAAGGAAACTAAAAATCGACAAAAACAATACAATACCCTTTGGTCTAAACAGCATACCAGATTACAAACCCAAATTTTAACACATATATAAATAGGTTTCACATGAACAACATTGCATATTTTGGCTGAAATAAGATTATCGAGACTGTTCTGAATTTGCCTCTCTCAGAAAAGCAATGGCTACAGCAGATTCAAATATGAAAGAAGCCACCAATAGACGCAAAGCTTGTAATGCAAAACAAATTCACATGGTATCGACAAGGGAACAAATTGGCTATTCAATAATTTTATTGAATTTTTAATGTCTTTAAACTCATGAATGATTCAGAACTCTCCATTTGTGCGGCATAATGATTGGGAAAGGTATACATTCAGTAGATTAAGAATGTGAACACGTCGGTGTCCACAATTCCACTTCAAAGCAAATTATACTTCTAATGCAGTTGCCAATATGCTCACAGAATTAACTATGTGAACTAGTATCAGATTCCTCTCTAACCTGAGGTTTTCGAAATAGCAATATCAGGTTATATCATAAAATAAATTATGGTTTTCAACACTGAAAAATGATAAATCTGTAAGAATGAACTTGATACAAATTTGTTGAACTTTTCAGTGCCAGTTCACCAAAATTTTTATGAAAAGGCCTAAGATTTTTTAAAGAATTACTATAAAATATGAAGGAGTTGCTTTGCTATAGTTTTATTTCAGAGATTGATATGCTAACTTACACTGAAAGGTACCTTCAGTTTGTTCAGAAGAGACAAACCTGAAATTGGGGATATTGGTGTTATCTTCCTCAATGCCTAAAGGATGATTCTCATAGCCAAAATTAGGGGCAAGCTTGGGACAGAGAAGCATTGCCTTGTGCTCGTTGAATTCAGATATTGCTTGGCATCTATCGGTATAATAAACCATTTCTTGAATTTGCTGACAGTAAGCCTGATGCGAATCTTTGTATTTTCGTTCGATGCTAGATCTTCCATTTTGGTTTTTATATAGCTGATGTTGCCAAACACCTTTTTGGTTCAATTCAGGTGCTGGAATACGTTGAAGAAAAGTTTCAGTCAATGGTGTCTTTGTTATCAGTGAAAGGATGAGGAAGAATCTTCTTGTACAAGCTCAAGAAAACTAATAAAGCAGAGAAAGAAAAACAGAGAGCACAAAAACTGAAAGCTGAATAATTCTTTTCTAACTGTTACAAGATGCACGTGATGAGCTTAGAAGCAAATATTGCATGACTAGAGTAAACGACATCGTTTTTACAATTAGTTTTTCTCATTTAGGTAATTTCGACTTTTGTCCTTCCTTCCATCATTCCCCCATAACCCAAACATTCTCTACTTCTCCTATACCATTCTTATCTTCATATTCCCTCTTCATCGTGACATTCTCTACACTTTCTTCACATTTCATCTGCAGTTCTTCACAGGACAAAAACTCTAGCAAACAACAACTTTAACTGACTTCTTTCTTCATAAGTCTTTCTTTCCCACTGATTTGCATCTCTCAAATCTCCAGCAAACAACAACTTTTCCTGATTTCTTTCTCCAGCAAACAACAACTTTTCCTGATTTCTTTCTCCAGCAAACAACAACTTTAACTGACTTCTTTCTTCATTAGTCTTTCTCTCCTACTAATTTTGCAACTTTTAATAACGAATCTGCAACTTATAACTTTTCCCTTAGCCATTGAAATCTGTGTCCAGACAAGGGTTTTGTTAGTATATCTGCCAGCTGATACTCAATACCCCATACTGCATACTAATTCGTTTATCAGCAACCAACTCTCGGACATAATGCATATCTATTTCAATGTGCTTCGTTCTTGCATGGAAGACAGGGTTTGACAACAAAGCCCCTGCACTCATGTTGTCACACCACAAAACAGGCGTGAGTGTGTTTTCAATTCCTAGTTCTGTAAACAAATTTTGAATCCAAACCATTTCAATGGCAGCTTGACACAAAGACCCGTACTCTGCTTCAGTAGATGATAGGGAGACCACCTTTTGTTTTCTTGAACTCCATTGGATCAAATTTCCTCCCAAAAAAATTCCATACCTACTGGTTGATTTCCTATCGTTAGTGTCACTAGCCCAATCTGCATTAGCATAACCTTCAAGAATAAATCTTTTATCTCTAGTGAATAACAAGCCATGATGAATGGTCTCTTGAATGTACCAAAGTACTCTCTTACAGGCTGACTTGTGAGCAATCATGGGAGTCTGCAAAAACTGACTAAGTTTATTTACAGCAAATGCTATATCTGGTCTAGATAGGGTTAAGTACTACAGGCTCCCCACAACCTTTCTATAAAGAGAAGGTTGATCAAATAATTCACCATCCTCTTTACTGAGTTTTGTTTCAAGAGCCATAGGGGTCTGACAAGATTTTGAATCTGCCATGCCGGCTTTGTTTAGCAGCTCATGAGCATACCTAGTTTGCGTTAAGAGCAGTGAGGAATCATTTCTAGTCACTTCAAAACCAAGAAAGTAGTTAAGAGACCCCAAGGTTTTGAGAGCAAATTGTTTATTCAAATCTGTCACAATTTGCTTAATAAGATGATTATCATTCCTAGTGAGAAGGATATCATTTACAAACACCAGCAAATAGATGACTTGAGCTTCTCTTTTGAAGTAGAACAGACTAACATCAACAGCATAATTCTCAAAACCCCAAGACAGTAATACACTTTTCAACTTGTCAAACCAAGCTTTAGGAGCTTGTTTCAAGCCATACAAGGCTTTATGTAGCTTACAAACATGCTTTGGTAAATGTGGATTAGCAAAACCTTCAAGTTGATACATGTAAACAGTCTCGGTTAGCTCACTGTTAAGAAAGGCATTGTTGATATCGATTTGCTAGATATCCAATTGATGATGAATTGCCAAGGATAGCATGACTCTTATGGTGGCAGCTTTGATAACAGGTGAAAAAGTCTCAAAATAATCCAAGCCTGGTGTTTGTTGAAATCCCTTTGCAACAAGCCTTGCTTTATACCTTTGCAAAGATCCATCAGAATTTAGTTTGGTTTTAAAAACCCATTTGTTGTTTACTATATTAATTCCAGGCATACAAGGCACCAGCTCCCAAGTCTGATTGTTCATAAGTGCATTATATTCTGTCAACATTGCATCTTTCCATTCTGGTGTATTTAAGGCTTCGATTGCAGATTTAGGTTTAACTATTGTCTGACTTGATAAATAGGCACAAGGATTGGATGAATTCAGGTTGCTCTTGGACCTGGTCACCATCGGATGAGTGTTTTGAGTGTTTTGAATTTGGAACTTAGGAAAACATAGATCAACTTCCAACTCAATTCCTAGATACTCAGAAGAAGGTCTGTACTCTGTAGGTGTTGAACATCTATCAAGTGGTTCATCAGCAGACTGATTTCTTTGTAACTTGGGACCTGGAAGAGATACAACTAAAGGAGGTACTACATGTGACATATTCTGCTGAGCAGACACTGGTTCACATGCAATAGGTTGAGTTCATTGTAACCTGGAATCTGAGAGATGCACTGCAACTGGTTCACATGCAGTAGGTTAAGGAGATACTACAGGTGACATATTTTGCTGAGCAGGGACTGGTTCACATGCAGTAGGTTGAGTTCTTTATAACCTAGGATCTGAGAGATGCACTGTAGCTAAAACATTTTGCTGAGCTATAGATGTTGATGCAGGTGGATTTGTATGATGGTGTAGAGAGAACCTTACTAGTGATTGATAGTCAGGAGCTTGGATTGCACACAACTTAGTTGAACTGGGATGTGGAAACTGCACTCCAGATGAAGCATTTTGCTGAGTTGCAGGTACTGATGCATGTGAAACTATATGATGGTGTAGAGTTGACACCACTGGTGAATGAGAATCTGAAGCTGGGACTGCACAAAACTCAGGGGAACTTGTAGTTACTGGATCTAAAGAATAGATAGAACAGTTTGGAAGCTGCCAGGAACTTTGAAAGATGGGAGCATTAGTCAGTCCAGCAACCTCACTATCCTCATATGAAACATTCTTGAAATCATTTTTAAATGGAAAATCATACTCATTGAACTTGGCTTGCTTGACAATATACAACTTATCGGATGAGGACATACACTTATAGCCTTTGTGAACTAGGCTATAACCCAGAAAAACACACTTCTCGGTATGATAACCAAATTTTTGCTTTTGATATGGTCTGATGAAGGGGTAACAACAGCAGCCAAACACCTTTAGATCATTATAGTTTGGTTCTTGACCAAATAACATTGTAAATGGAATTGAATAATCAAGAGAGGTTGAGGGCAGTTTATTCAACAAGTAAACTATAGTACTAAATGACTGCCACCAGAAATGAAGTGGCATAGCTGCATGTGCAAGAAGAGATAGTCCAAACTCAGTAATGGCTCTAAGTTTCCTTTCTACCCTACCATTTTGTTGGTGTAGATAAAGGCATGAATGTCTAAAGAATATGCCATGTTGGTCTAGATATTTGGAAAATATCCTAAACCCACCTCCCCAATCTGTTTGTAAACGTTTAATCCTATAATTCAATTGTTTTTCAACCAAACAATGAAACTTTGTAAAGATGGGAAATGCTTCAGATTTAGCTTTCAGTGGGTATATCCACATAAATCTGCTGTAGTCATCCACAAATATGATATAATAGCGAAAACCTTTAGAAGATTTAATAGGGTCAGGTCCCCATAGATCAGAGTAAACTAATTCAAGTGGAGCTTGTGAATAAGAATGAGATATAGGAAATTGTGCTTGTTGCATTTTACCATATTGACAAGCCTCACAAAAAGGTGTTTTATTGCCAAAGTAACTGGATGCATTCAGCTTATTCAACACAGCTTTTAAACTCTTTTCTTGAGGGTGTCTTAAACTAGCATGCCATAACAAGGTAGTACTAAGCTTTGCATCCAATATAGGATGGACAAGAGTACAATTATTTGCTGCCAAAACAGAATTAAAACTAGAAGGTCCAGCTTGTGAACCTGAAACTTTATTTGCCACTACATTAAGTGGAGAACAGAAAGCTGGAACTGCAGATGAGGACGACAACATGGATGACATAGCTGCATCAAGAGATCCAGAAGATGGTAGAGACATATGCAACTGATACAGCCCATCTTTCAGGCTCCCTTGTAGAAGTATGTCTTTAGTTGTTTTGTCCCGTATACAGCAATGTGCAGCATGAAATTCAACAATAAGATCATTTTCCTTTGTTATTTGTGAAATACTCAAGAGATTTTTGGCTATACTAGGGACACACAACATATTTCTCAAACTCAACACCTTAGAAGAGAAATCAGAAGGTATAAAGTTAATACCTGTATGTGTAATGGGGACTGTATGACCATTACCAACCTAAACCTGAGTATCTCCTTGATAAGCTGATGGAAGAAGCATGTTCTGAGGATCTGTCGTCATATGATTTATAGCTCCAAAGTCTACAAACCAGGTCTGATCATTTAAGGTGTGAGGAGTGGCAGATGCAAAGGAGGATCCTTGGTCAGGTAGGCCTGTGATTGCTGGATTAGAGTTTAATCTGTCATCGGTAAATGGAGTTGTCAGGGATGATTAAGGCACATTATACTGTTGTGATGGAGGTGAAACATACCGTGGTGAAGTAGCACTGACTGAAGTATAAGATCATTGAAACTGAGGAGTGTTTGATTGAGGTGGTTGTGGTCGAAAGTTAAATGTAGGTCTTTGGTTAGACTGAAGTCCATATGATGAGTAGGAAAAGGGTTGAGGAGGCATGACTCTTGCTGCCATTAATGCTTGGGTCGAAGCATTAGTGTAACTAGGAATTGTGGTATTAGTTGGGTTAACAGGAAGTGAGCTAGCAATACTCTGATATTCATGATTAAGCCGATGGTAGCAATGAAGAGCAGAATGGCCAATCTTCCCACATACTTGGCAAATCAGTTTAGGACGAAAATAGCCTCGACCTCTGCCTCGTCCTTTTTGCATGTTAGGGCCAAACATCATCATTCCAGGATAATGAGAAAATCCACCATCAGGAGAACCATTCTGTGGAGTCAAGTACTGAGAATGAGCATACTAAGGAGAATGTCGATATTCATGTGGAAATATATTTCCACTATTAGGATGGCCAGTCTATGAAGTCAAGTACTGAGCAGGAGGATAGGTAGGTTGAACACTTGAATTCTCAAGATGTGATGATGCATTTACTGGTATAGATGCTGTTATATTCCCATTCTTGAACTGAGAACTTACATTGACAGCAGTTTCACTCTACTTTGGAGCAAGTAATGCTGGAGCTAAGTGATCAGAAAGATTAGAGTACACATTATGTTGTCTTTCAAGTTGGATTTCATGTTTATGAAGAAGAAATTGAGCTTCCTATAGAGTAACTTGACTACTTGTTGCAGTTAAGTTGGCTACAACAGCATCATATTCAGGTCCTAGTCCGTCTAGTATGTACAATAACAGTTCTTCATCACTGATTAAGACTCCACTAGCTACTAACTCATCAGCTAGTTCTTTCATTTTCAATACATACTCATTCATAGCAAGCGCATCCTTCTTAATACTTTGTAAAAGACTTCTCAAATGTAAAGTTCGAGCCTTAGAGACTGAATGAAACTGCAGTTCAAGTGTATTCCAGATATCATAAGCAGTAATACATTTCCCAACATGACGAAACCAAGTGAGTTGCATTTTTGGGTAGCCAAGAGAGTGTTGAGGTATGTGAAAGGAAGCACCAGACTTGGCATTTGGTTCTCTCGATGATATGAAAAGCACCGCAGGTTATGTGCTCTACATAAACTTTGGTGCAATTTGTTGCCTATTAAAGAAACAGGAAACTATGGCTTAGTGCACGACGGAAGCAGAGTATATATTTGTTGCAGCAGTTGTGAACCAACCATTTGGCTTAGGAAAATTCTAGCAAACCTGAATCAAAACTAGGGAAGTTCAACTCCAATTCTGTGTGACAACCAGTCTATAATTGCCATGGCCAAAAATCCAGTACTTCACAGCAAGACCAAGTATATCAAGATAAAATTTCATGTAGTAAGAGAAGCTGAGTATAATGGTGAAGGTAGTTTAATCCATTGCAGAGGTGAAGAATAAACTGCTAACATTATGACCAAAGCATTGTCCAAATCCAAGTTTGAACATCTTAGGCTAAAACTTGGTGTTTCCAGCAAAAGTATCAAGGAGAAGTGTTGATGTAGTGATACCATGCTGGAAATGCATCATGTTCTAGTTTGCAGTTTTAAAATTTTGGCACCATTGGAATTCAGTTGCTACATTTGCGTGTGTGAGCTGCAAGTTGGTGCAATTTTGAATCTTAGTTTAGGTGTGATTAAGACATGTAATTGATGTATTTTGAGTATGCATTTGTTGGTTGTTATGGTTTAAATTCAAATTTGGAAAATGTCTCTACTGTAGTTGTTGTAACAGTGAGTGTTTTGGTTGCATTGATGTATATATTTTTCAGTTTTATTGTTGTTAAAGATGATGATATCTTGCTAGAAATGATGAAATCAACACACGGTGGGAGTTGCAAGATTTTGGCGCCACGGTTTGAAATGCTGCTATGCATGTAGAAGTTGTTTTTGGTCACTGTTTAAGAAATATTCAGTGATGTGTTTAGGTGAATTAGGTTGATAAAATAATGTATTCTGATATGTTTATACATGCATTAGATGGTATGTTTAGTTCAAATTTTAAATTTGCATCTTCAGGTGGAACAGTAGCGTGTGCTTCGTATAAAACTACCCATGTTTTTTGAATGTAAAACAAAGCAAAATTCAGTTCAGATTTTCTCTTTCTACAGCTCTCTCTCACTTCTGTTTTTCTTCCTCTTTCCTTTGTAAAGTCTTCTGCCATAACACCAATAGGAGCATCGATCGTTGCCTGTAACGTAGTACTCTTGTCATCTTCAATTTCTTAAGGAAGTTGAAAGAGCTTTCAAATGACTCATCACAAATCTACAAAATTTCAAGGCTTATTGGCCGTACGTAAATTGAGAAACAAATGAAGTTTGTTTTTTGAGTAAGAAAGATGATAAACACAAAAAGGAAATTCAAGGTTGCAACTACAGCACATATCCTGTACCACCTATTTTATATAATTATACTCAAAATTATATAAAAGCAAAAGAAAGATGGTACACACAAAAACAAACTCAAAATTGTCAATACAATGCAAATCCTTTATAGTAATATGCTTATATGGAATATCTTCTGCTCTAAGAGCATACCAAAGTACAAACATAAATTTTAACACAAACTACAAATAGCTTTTACGTGAATATGGATTTGGCTCTCTCAGAAAGGCATTGGTCAAAGCAGATTCAGATACAAAAGAAGCCACCAATAGACGCAAAGCCGCAAAGTAAAACAAATTCATAAGGTATCAACAAGGAATGGATATCATGCTTTCAGATCATCTTCAATGGATTCTCTTCTTGAACAGCATCTGAATCAAAACTCTCCCTTTGTATAGTCTAATTAATCGGAGACGGTAATGCAGCAACAAAATAAGAATTGGCAGTAGCTTAGTGTGGTAGATTATTGGCTTGGCACAATAAACTGACAGCATTTGTATTTTACTTCTATACTGTCATTTACTATTGATTGAAATCAATGCATTTGCAGATGGCAATGCCTTGCAATTTGACAAGACTTACAACATAAAAATAATAAAAGATACAGATAGTATGGGAATCTAAAATCTTATGAAGAAATGAGCTATTTGGCTGATGCAGTTCTTCATTGTTACTTTAAAGCAAATAAGATTTCTAATGCTCTTGCCAATGTGAGGAAAAACCTCAAAATACATGTATGAAACTTTATATTGTTTGCTGCATCTTGTTGGGTGAATTTCAGTGATTATGTCCCTGAATAATATTTTGCACTAAGAAAATTAAAATGATATACATAGCGGGTCTCATCCTACTTTATGGTTTCAAATAGTAATATTCTAGTAGGTTACGCAAAATCAAAGAAAAGTTAAATCATAGGGACTTGAATTTCGAAGAAATTCTTAAAAGTTGTATGCCAAAATCACCATACGTTTCCATAGCAAGATCTCAAAATAGTCAAAAGAAACTACTATCAGAAATCATGGGATGCTTTGCTAGAGTTTAATACTGAAATATTTATGTCAACTTACCTTCTCACTGTTCAGATGCACAACACGCTCCTCAATATCACTGAAAGGTACTTTCAATTTGTTCAGAAGAGACAGACTTTGGAATTGAGATATGCGTGTGATGATCAGATTGTCAGTTATGGTAAACATTGTTGGTCTAGTCACAAATCCTCCTCTTGTGGCTTCTTTAAAGTGAGACTTAGGATCCTTGACCGTTAAAATTGAACTTCTCGTACTATATGATTCAGAAGGAATTTCACCATCAGAAGTCAGTTGATGATGATAATGACGTTGACCAATACAATCATAGTAATAATATTCTGTAGCATGGTATGTTGGGTGCAAACCTTCTTCAATGCCTAAAGGATGGTTCTCATACCTAAAATTTGGGGCGAGCTTCGGACTGATAAGCATTTCCTTGTGCACATAAGATTTCAAGTATTTCTCAGTATCGAGTTCCTTGACACTATTGTATAGGTGAGTTAAGGATCCTTTTGAAATGCTATTCTGCATTTCTTTTGTTATATAACCAAGTGGAACAGTTAGGAAACTGGAGACTAAATCAACAAATTCTTCACTTGCTTCGGCAAAACAAACAATTTTCTTGGATTTGCTGATGATAAGCTTTACATGAATCTTCCCGTCCACATTGGATTCTGGTTCTTGCACTGTAGGTTCAACATAGATGTTCTGATCAAAATCTTCAATGCTGAACTTTGTTGCTGAATTTCGTTTCAACAAAGTTTCAGTCAAAGGTTTCTTTGACACCATGAGCACTTGAGCAAAGTGAGAACCTGAAAGAAGGCATCAGGTCACGAACACAACCACAGTTCAACTATCTAACAAATTGGGAAATTATTAATCATATTCAGAGAGATGGTATAATAGAAGATGATAGTAGATCTAACATAGTGAGTTAGCTTAAAAACAAGACTAACACACAACTATGCCGTTATGGTCAATAAACGAATCTGCTTATTAGAAACTTAGTTCGTAAAGTTGAAGGAAAATCTAAAAATCATTCTATATCTTAAAAAAATAAATAATAGGTTTATCTAGGGGAGAAATAACCAAGCCTAACAAAAGACTTCTAATCAACAAGGAAATAAAATACCAATTAATTAAAAAAAAAAAAAAAGGAAATTCTAACTGTTGACTAATTATCACATAAGAAAGGACTCTAAATAAAATAGGAAAAACGCGTAGAAAACTGAAACGGCCTATAAGTACATCGAAACAATGGATTTTGGGTTTGAAAAAGACACTCAACGGGGGACCTGGATTGCCACATTGCCAGGCTCGAAACGAGCTTTCTATTTATATCGTATGGGCCCCGTAATTCCTTCAGATGAAGAATTATGATTGTTTTAAGTTGGTGTACCCGTATTTGAGCTTCTGACGCTCGGCCCTATCTAGGAAGTCATCTAATAAACCTTCTATTTCAAGATCAAATTCAAAAGCCCTACTTTTTGTTAATTATAATTGTTGATTAGTTCAGCTTCTAACATTTTTGGCTTGCCTGCGAAACATTTTTTCTTCTAATCCCTATCATTTATTTCTAAAAAAGCAAACAGCATTGAAGGCGAATTATTTCCAAGAGATGTTAATCACGAGTACGAATTGGTTTCTTCATGTACTATGTTTAACCATGCAAAACGATTCTTAACTACAAGTTATGGTGAAATCCGATAAAAATATTAAATTTTAGAATCAGAAAGAAACAGTTACCTCATCTGCCCCTATGTCGACGTTGTAGTAGTTATACTCCTCAATGGCGCTACAGTCCATGAGTCCTAGCTTGGACAGTACGGAGACGCTTGCTTCTACTGATGAGGGCTTTACTTGTAATTCGTCACTTATTATAAATTGGGTCAGTCCTTTAACAAACACTCCTCTATCTCGAGCATCAAAGCCTAACTTTTCTACAGTCTTCTCTAACAACTCCATTGTCCTATCCATGACCCGTCCACATTTGCAAACAACATTAGGGTAGAGACTCAATAACTTGTGCCCAGAAAATATACAATCCGTAGTGCACAAGAAGTAGCTCGGTAGCTCACCGTCGTCAATTTGCAATTTTAGTCTCTTGTTCTGAGGTGCAGCGTCATTTCTGGGGCATAGCAACATGGTCTTGCATGCTTCAGTCCGGAAACGCTGCATGTCAAGGTTCTTAATGCTTTCATACAAATTGTTCATGCAACCTATCCCCACTGTCGGTGGCTGATTATGATTAGAAATGAGCCTGATGATTGTTCCCATGGGCATTGTCAAGAAACTAAAAAGAACATCAGTAAAGTCCTCATCTGATTCCACAAATATAACTCTGTTGTTCTTTTTATCCACCAAGGCCTTCACGTTAATTGCTTTTGCTTCTTCCGTAGTCATTGAGTATATGCTTTCAATTCTCGCTTTGTTCAAATACTGAATACAACCTGCAAAATCAATGCTTAATCAATTACTTATCTAAGCCTGAACCCTTGTGTTCATACACTTCAGGAAATTTTGAAATCTATGCAAAATCATTTTCTGGCTAAAAGCATATATAGTTATTGGATTTTGTAAACAAAACCTAATTGCAAAAAGCAGAAATTCAACAAATAGCCAATTTCTTGAAACAATGAAAAGGATAAATTGATTCAAAAACACCATGATTCTAAGCTGATCTCCACAAGGCTGGAAGATTCAAGGACTTTTTCTTAGCGGAAATGTTCACATACATATTGTATATATAGGAAAAAACATAAATCATTGAACAAAGTAATGAGTTCTATATAAAAATTTTCATAAACTCAGTTAAAGGAGTTCATTGGGCTAGAAAAGAGCATCATCAGAAAAACCAAAACTAGAAGATGGTGGAGATGTGTAATTAATTTGATCATTAATTAAGGTTTACAAGTCGTAAAAATCTTGAATGTTTAGAGCTTTCTGGGATTGAAATAATGATGGAAACATTCTAAACACTGATGAATAAAAGCTAAGATTAAATAACTAATACAAGTCATAATTCTACAGAGAAAACAACCCATATAGTCATGCTAGAAACTCTAGCTCAGATACTCAAGAACTTAACTTTGAAAATAACTGATGCTATATGACAAAAACATATATAGTACCTGGTGATAACCAAGCTACTTTTGCTGGAGAGGAGTTCAATGAAGGATTCAGAGAACAGAGAGTGGAGAAAATGAAGTAGAAGAGAAGTTTTAAGTAAGTTAAAAGGTGTATCCATACGTGTGTGGTCCATTATCTTTAGCAAAGGCAAGAATTCTTAAGGGAGAAGAAATGAACAGTCCAGTACTTGACTTGGCTTTTGATCTTCTTGTTACAGAGAAAATATTATTCCAAGAGAAAATGGAGCTAAGCTATAGTTAATTTTAAAGGTGTATCCGTACATTGTGGTATATTATCATTAGCAACTTCCTTTTCAAGGCAAGAATTCTTAAGGTAGAAGAAATGAACAGTCCAATCCTTTATTCGATTTTTGATCTTCTTGTAACAGAGAAAATATTATTCCCAGAGAAAATGGAACTAAGCTATCGTTAATAGGGAATATCTTATAAACTCTCTCTTTGTTTCTGACTGTTGATTATATATTTACTGAAATTTTACTCGGTAGTTTTGGAATATAAGAGGATATACATCACTGAAAGTAATCACCATGCTATTGGCCTATTTTAATTTATGCAGATTGGATTAAAAATATATTTACTTAATTAGTCTTGTGTGTTTGTGAGAAAAAAAGATGGCACCCAGACGGAAACTCAAAATTGAAATAATAATTAAAGCATTCTAAACACCAATGAATAAAAGCTAAGATTAAATAACTAATACAAGTAAGAATTCTACAGAGAAAACAGCCCATATAGTCATTCTATTAACTCTAGCTCAGATGCTCAAGAACTTAACTTTAAAAGTAACTGATGTTATATGACAAAAAACATATAACCTGGTGATCACCAAGCTACTGTTGCTGGAGAGGACTTCAGTGAAGGATTCAGTGAACAGAGAGTGAAGAAAATCAAGTAGAAGAGAAGTTTTAAGTAAATTAAAAGGTGTATCCCTACAGAAAAAATATTATTCCAAGAGAAAATGGAACTATGCTACAGTTAATTTAAAAGGTGTATCTGTACATGTGTGGTCCATTATCTTTAGCAACTTCCTTTTTAAGGCAAGAATTCTTAAGGTAGAAGAAATTAACGGTCCAATACTTGACTTGACTTTTGATACTCTTGTAAGAGAGAAAATACTACTCCAAGAATGCTACCATTAATAGGGACTATCGCATAAATTCTCTCTTTGTTTCTAGCTGTTGATTATATTTTTACTGAAATTTAACTCAGAAAAATTTGGTGAAGGTTTTAGGGATACAAGAGGATGTACATCACTGATAGTAATCGCCGTGCTATTGGCCTATTTCAACTTATGCAGATTGGATTAAAAATGTATTTACTTAATTAGTCTTGTGTGTTTGTGAGAAAGAAAGATGGCACAGACAAAAGAAAACTCAAAATTGTCAATAACATTACAATACTCTCTGGTCTATGGAGTAGATTACAAGCACAAATTCTAACACATATATAAATAGGTTTCACATGAACATCCCATATTTTGGCTGAAATAAAATTATCGCGACTGTTCTAGATTTGCCTCTCTCAGAAAGGCAATGGTCAGAGCAGATTCAGATACAAAAGAAGCCACTAATATACGCAAAGCCTGTAATGCAAAACAAATTCACATGATATCAACAAGGGAAGAAATTAGCAATTCAATAATTTTATGGAATTTTTTTTTTTTTGTAGGTAAAAAGTAATTTACAAAGAATGAAAGAATGGGTCCCAAACAGGAGACCTTTACAAAGTCTAGATTCTTGGACTGGTCCAAGCAATCAAGCAGTCAAAATCAAGGCAGTTACCAATATGCTCACAAAAATTAAATATGTTAACTACTGAAAAGATTTCTCTCTATCCTCTGGTTTTCCAAATAGCAATATCAGGTTATATCATAAAATAAATTATGGTTTTCATCACTGAAAAATGATAAATCTGTTAGAATGAACTTTGTTATGCCTGGGAAGGTAAAGGGCTGATGTGGGAAAGTCATGTGAAGGGTGACCTGCTCCCGTCAGGGTAACACGCACACGTCAGACCTGCCAAATAATATGGAGCTCACACGCGTCCATTTCCCTGCAATAAGTCGTGCGAAGTCAGCTTGGGAAAAGGAAAATGGGACGTAAAGCCGGATTATATCCTGACAATCACACCAACCCATGGATTTAATGATGATTACACGCTTCAGTTTGATATAAAATGAAGAAGACCCCTTCATTAAGGGGAGGGGATTCGGCCATTTTCATACTGAGAAAAACTCTCTCTCTCTCTCTCTCCCGTAAACATATTTACTCTTTCCAACTCTTGTGTAAGTCAGTCCGCTGTCGCGACCTGACCCTCACTAATATCAATACAAGTCAGTGGACGTAGGACTTGCTACCTTAGCATCCGAACCACTTAAAAAGATCCCTTTGCATTTATTTCTCTTTATATATATCGTTTTCATGTGCATTTAACAGCCAATCAACGCTACGCACGTGACAATTCGTTGGTGCCAATACCGAGCATCAACAGTTTGACGTTAGAAGGAGGGCTGATTTAGTGTCTACCCTTCATCAGGAGAATCTTTGACCTACTGGTCTCACAGCTACAATGGCCCGCCAATCAACTCGAGCAGTGAACCAAGATGTGAAGGAGTCCCCTGTGCCCGAGAGGGACACCCCTTCCAACATACCTCCAGCACAAAATGTCGCTGGGAATACCCTGCCAGCCTCCGCAATCGGACCCTCCATCGAAGCTACCTGGAGAGGTTCGACAATACTCTCCAGACGGTCAATCAGAGGTTGGATCGTCTGGACCAAGGCATGTCATCTACGACATCCGGAGCGGTACAACTGCCAAAAACGCCTGCAGGTCGCGCGAAAGCGCAGCAAAGGGCGATAGCCCATGCCGCGAGCATTGCAGCGCGTAAGCGCAAGGGTAAGCAAGTGGCAAAAAATAAGCCTACGGGCTCCCAAGGGCCAGCGAATACAAAAGGCGCCCCGAGCAGGGTGTCGGCAAAGCTGAGACTCGGTGAAAAAGTAAATCCCGAGCTGTCCCATGCCACGTTGCAGGCAAACCCAAGCGAAAATGCTGGCTGAGATGATTCCGATCACCACCAGCAGAACGATCCCGATCGTTCCCATGCGGGTGGCCCCCACACCTCGCGGGGCGGTTCGTACCACCGCGAGGGTCGTGAAAATGCCCCGCACAACACATTGCCTTCACACGCCTCTAGTCAGCGTGTGTCAAGCGCGGCTGGAAATACTGGCCGAGGCAAGGAGGGATCCGACCTCTGAACTCTCCTGAACCATAATCGGGAAGGCCGGGCTCGCATGGGTGAAAGCAACCCTGGGTTGGCCTGCACTTACAAATTGAGGAGTTGCGCGAGCTCTAGATAGGTTAAGGGAGCAAAGAAACGAACAGCGCAGTCGCTCAACATCCCCATTTTCTCCCGAAGTGCTAGCCGCTCCACTTCCGCCGAGGTTCGTAATGCCGATATGCATCGCTTGATGGGAACTATGACCCGCAGGATCATTTATATGAGTTCAACGACCTGATGGAGCTCCACCAGGTTTCAGACTTTGCGAAATGCCGTTGTTTGGCCGTGACACTACTTCTCACGCCAAACGGTGGTTAAGGTCGCCCTCCCCAACGGGATCGATCGTTCCGTGGCCTCGATGAGCACGACGCCTCGCGGCATTTCCAAGCCAACCGAAAATTTTCAATGCCTTTGAGCTACCTCAGCAACATAAGGCAAGAAAGAGACGAATCCCTGCAGTCTTACATTGACCGCCTCCACGTGGAACTCAACAAAGTGGCACACGCCCTCCAAGAGTCCATCCGAACCCTTATAATAGCCTGGAGTTCGCCCGCAAACCGACCTATGGAAAGAAACGCAGCCGAGGACGACATTTCCCTCACCGGGTTCTATAACCCGCAAAAGTATCTCCGAATAGAGAATTCGCTGGCGTCACTCTGCCGTCGCGATCACGGCACTTCCAGCAGTACGCCTGGTCGGGAGGTAATAGGGAAGCTGATCGCAAAGAGGACACTGACGATCACCGAAAAGGGAAGAAACCCTCGTTACGATAAAACCCCCTCCTATGCCCCTGCCTCGTCAGCGATCGGGACGGGCTCACATACTCCTCCGTCAACGTGTCCGTATCGCAACCTCCTCGATAAACTTGGTGGAGGCCACCTGCCGATGAGCCCTCCCGAACCCTCCCATGAAAACCCCTCGCTACGGCCGTAAACAAGAAAAAGTACCGCTGCTACCACGGGATAACGGGCACCTACACTGACGTTCGCCAGCTCTAAAGTGTGCTATCGAAGCAGCTCACGCAAGCCGGGGCACTTCAATATGGAGTACATTGACGACTCTCCAAAAGAGAGCCAAGGGGAGCGAAAGAAAAAGCGCCGTGATCGTAGCGGGTACGATAGCGTTAACATAATTTTTGGAGGACCGCACCTCGCGGGAAACACGCGAGGAGCGCATGAGAGATATGCTTGCGAAGCGCACCACGACCCGATCAGGGTAACGAACACTTTGCAGCGACCTCAAAAAGCCTGAAAAGAGGAACCAATCACCTTCTGCGAGAAAGAGGCGGCTCGCTTACACCATCCTCACGAGGATGCTCTGGTGATCACCCCCCTGATAGGGTGTCATAATGTTTGCAGAATGCTTGTGGACAACGGAAGCGCTATGAACATTCTGTTCAAATCCGCTTTCGATAGAATGAACCTGGCAGAGGCCGACCTGAAGCCAGCCTCGATGCCTCTGTACGATGCTTCTTTTAGAGGGATCACTTGATCCCCAGCGGAACAATCCAGCTCCCAGTCATGCTCGGCGACTACGACGAGGTGACTAGGGTTATAGAATTCTTGGTCGTGGACTGCCCATCGGCCTTCAATGGAATCTTAGGGCGACCTCTACTGAGAACTTTCAATGCAGTCACTTCCATTTATCATCTCAAGATGAATTTCCCCACTCCAACGGGGATAGGGGAGGTAAGCGGATCGCAAAGCGCATCTCACGAATGCTATGTAAAATTGGTCCAAATGGCCGACAAAGGAAAGGGCAGGGCCGGTGTGCACCCCTGCCAAGCGATGGCGACATGGCGGATGAGCCACACCTGGTCTGAGGAGGATAATATAAACTGAACCTAAAAAATCCCCCGAGACCTCCTGGAGGATCTGCTAAGTTTGTTGATCCAAAAGAGCCATGAGTGCAAAGATCGGAAGTGCTATCCTCAAGCCTCGCTTCCGAGCTAGTAAGCTTCTTGAGGGAGAACATTGATGTGTTCCCCGGTCGCATGCATATGGTCGATCACCCAACGTTATTTGCCATCCGCTAAACGTCAGTAGTGAAGCCAAGCCAGTTCGCCAAAAGAGAAGGGCGATGGATCCGGAGCGTACGCCGCATTAAAATCAGAAGTGGAGAACCTTCTCCGAAATGGATCTGTTTGCGAGGCTCTCTACCCAACCTGGGTCGCCAACCCGGTCCTGGTAAAGAAGCCAAATGGCAAGTGGCGGACCTGCGTGGACTTCACCTGAACAAAGCTTGCCCAAAAGACAGCTTCCCCCTACCAAGAATCGACCAGCTCGTTGATGCCACCTCGGGGCACGAGCTGTTAAGCTTCATGGATGCATATTCGGGATACAATCAAATCTCGATGTATAAACTGGATGAGGAGCATACGACCTTCATAACGGACCAGGGGCTGTACTGTTACAAAGTCATGCCCTTCGGCCTTAAGAATGCAGGAGCGACCTATCAGAGGTTGGTCAACCGAATGTTCTCCGACCAAATCGGGAGGACAATGGAGGTCTATGTGGACGACATGCTGGTCAAATCCCAGGTCGCCTCAGAGCATATTACGCATCTCGCTGAGATGTTTGACATACTCCGGCTCTACAGGATGAAGCTGAACCCTCTCAAATGTTTGTTCGGGGTATCGTCAGGGAAGTTCCTGGGATATATGGTCAACCAGCGGGGCATAGAAATAAACCCCGAAAAGATTCAAGCTCTGCTCGATATGGAGAGCCCGACCAGCAAAAAGCAGGTCATGAGTCTGAACGAGGCGAATAGCGGCACTAAGTTGCTTCATATCAAGGCTAACAGACCTCTGTTTACCATTCTTCAATGTTCTGAAGGCCAATAAGAAATTCGGGTGGACTTCAGAATGCGAGCTGGCATTCCAGAGTATAAAAGAGCATCTTGGGAAGCCACCTCTCCTCTCTAAGCCTCTTCCACAGGAAATCCTGCTCATCTACTTGTCCGTGTCTCAGTTCGCGGTCAGCGCAGCTTTAATACGGGAAGAGGAAAAAGCTCAGTGGCTGGTATATTATGCAAGTAAGCGTCTATCGGATGCCGAGATGCGGTACCCGGAGATGGAGCTGAAAGAATCAGCATGCATGAAGAGTGGTGGAGATGGAGAATGAAAGCATGAAAGCATGGATTCTAAAAACCGGTTTTCAAACAAAGCTTGGAAAATAGATTATACCTACTCCTTTGCTTTGGATTGATGAAGATCAGCCTCAAAGTAATGAGACCTCCACACTTTAACACCACCTTGAGAGGTTTAGAGAGTGGTCGTGGCTTTTAGAGAGAGTTTTGGTTTTGCTTTGAGTGAACAATGTGTGTTATGAACAAAAATGCAACCTTTTGCATTTATATATACTTGGGCAATTTTGTAATTATTTATTTTTCACTTCAAAGCCCAATAAAATCTTATTTTATAAAGGGACCCCATAAATTTATTATGCTATCCTTTGAATAATCAATATTATTCAAGGGCCCATGTAAACTAAACTAGTTTACAATGACAACCCATAAAGTTACCCTTTTACCCTTTAACTATTAAAAGGTTACTTTTGTTCATCTCATTAATCTGAACACTTTAAGATTTAATCTTAACACTTTAAGATATAATAATTAAATATAATTAATTATTGCTTGACCATTTTAATCCTTAAAATGTCACAAATAGTTTTCTATGTAACTATTACCATAGAAATCCCGTTATTACCCTCGGAAGGTGCTAGCCCTCTTCGAATAATCATTTCTCTCCCTCATCCTTCTCTAACTTCTCAAGGCTATTGGTGTGACCATGTAGGTCCACCGTGGATTAGCCGTGGGCCGGCTTCGGATGAATCCAAAAGAAAACCCGTCTCCGGAGGCTCCCAACGACTATGGCAAACATCTAGCAATGTGCCATAGTCCCTAAACCACGATGAAGAAATACTTCATCGAACCCATTTCAGATCATACTACCATGCGGTAAAGTCCCTCCATTGAGATATCCTAATCAGTATAGATTCATGGAACGTCAAAATCCTAAACTCGATCTTCTACCGAATTGTCGATCAATATGTCCGAAACTTGTCATCACAAACTTACTTTTGTATGACTAATAATAGACTCTGGCCAAAGATTTAGTTTTCTGACATTTATCGATGTTCGTCTAGGAACTCGAATCCGGATGGAGTCAGCGGTACTCCCGATCCTATATTTCCGAGTCAATGGATCCCCTCTTGACCATCGTCGTTTCCGCATATAAACAACGCATGACCAAATAGGCTTTATTGTACGAAACATGATTAGTCTCGTACTTATACACCGTATGAACCATACGCATCCATATCGGATCCGACTACAATGTCTCAGGTCAAAGGACTACATCGTGCACTGATATAACCAAACGATAAATCATTGACTACATGCTTTTCCAAGTGATTTGTCGTTATTCGGTCACGCTCGAAAAACAGTTCACCAACCGTTAATCCATACCAATGCCCCAGTGACATGACTATCATCGTCATCCGTACTTATATCAACTCATGATATCTTTCGGAAGCATCCGGTATGCCTACTGTGCAATATAGTTGCCCAAATTTATATTGCTTCCGTAAGGAACCCTTTTCGATAATTCATTTACCTATTAAATGAATCATCTGGACAATTCATATACATACTTTATTTTAAATGCATGACTGAATAAAGGAAGCAATTTACATATATGAATTGAAGAACTCTTTCTTCTATTATTTATGATATATATAGATACAAGACAAAATGCTCTGAAACAGACAACACGAATGGTTTCTAGGGCATACACTAATATACACTAACAAACTCCCACTTGCACTAAAGCCATTCGATGTTGTATCTCATACCCATCTTCTCAAGATGATGGTCCAATTGCTTCAGTGTCATCGCCTTAGTCATGGATATTTTCTGAAGGAGTCTTCTGAATCAAAATCTCTCCAACTCCAACAAATTCTCTCAAAATGTGATACTTACGCCGAATGTGTTTGGATTTTTGGTGTGCCCTTGGTTCCTTTGCTGTGCAATAGCTCCAGTATTGTCAACATGCTTATTGGGTAAGCCATGTTCGGAACCACACCAAGTTCAATTATGAACTTTCGCATCCAAATGCCTCCTCCTTCACCGTTCCTTCCAAGAAAGAATGTATTCATTTCTCAGAGTAGCACCGTGGTTGTCTGCTTGGAACTTTTCCAACTAACAAGACCTCCATTACATATAAAAATGTACCCCGACTTAGACTTTCTATCATCAATATCTGATTGGAAATCAGAATCGAGTATCCTTGAATGTTTAACTCGGAACATCCATAACTCAGAACTAGATCCTTAGTTCTTCTCAAGTACTTAAGGATCGATTTTACAACCGACCAATGTTTCTCCCCAGGGTTTGACTGATATCTGCGTAACACTTACAGCATAAGCTAAATCAGGTCTTGTACATAGCATTGCGTATTAAGCTACCTACGGCAGACGCATAAGGCACATTACGCATCCACCGCCGCTTCATCGGTCTTTGGACCCATCTCCTTAGAAAGATGAAGACCGTGAGTGAAGGGCAAAAGACCTCTCTTAAAGTTCTCCATGCTAAATCTTTTTAGCATTTTCTCTATGTACAATTTTTTGGGATAATCCAATTACCCTTTTCGTTCTATCTCTATAGACACGAATGCCAAGGACATATGTCGCTTCTCCTAAGTCTTTCATCAGAAGGTTTTGGACAACCAAATCTTAACCTCTGTCATCATGCCTATATCATTTCCCATCAAAAGTATGTCATCTACATATAATATAAGAAACGTGATGGCATGATCTTTAACCCATTTGTATACACATCCTATTCTTCGACAAAACCAAACGATTTGATTATGTCGTCAAATCGAATGTTCCAACTTCTTGAAGCTTGCTTCAATCCATAAATGGATCGATGCAATTTGCATACCTTATGTCTTTCAAGAGAGGATACAAAACCTATCGGTTGTTCCATATAGATGTTTTCCTCAATAAACCCATTGAGGAAAGCCTGTTTTGACATCCATCGCCAAATTTCATAATCATGGTATGTTTGCGATGGCTAGCATTATACGGATGGATTTAATCATAGCTAGGCAAGAAGGTTTCCTCATAATCCAATCCTTGTTTCGAGTATAACCTTTCGCCACCACAGCTTTGAAGGTCTCTACCTCCCCATCCTTGCCAACTTTTCTCTTGAGACCCATTTACAACCTATAGGAACTATTCCCTCGGGTGGATCCACAAGCGACCATACTTGATTGGCATGCATTGATTCTATCTCGTAATCCATCGCCTTACCATTTTCCCGAATCTCTATCCAAAGATTGCTTCTTCGTAGCTTCTAGGATCATCACCATGATCATCTACTCCCACTAAGTAAGATTCAAAATCTTGCTCATGTAGGAACCCATATCTCTCTGGAGGTTTCGACATTCTAGAAGACTTTCATCTTGGAACCATAGTATCGAGCACCCGAGGTTCGCCGAGTGGACGTTCCATCTTCAAGAATCTCGGTTCTTGGCTCTTCAAACTCTTCCTTGAGTTCAATATTTCTTCCAACGCCGCCTTCCTCCAAGAACTCATTCTCGAGGAAGCGCGCATTTCTACTGATCCAAACTCTTTGATCACTTGGGAAGTAAAAGCAATATCCTAAACTATCTTTAGGATATCCAATGAACCGACCCTTCTCGGATTTAACATCCAGCTTATCGATTTAACCAATTTAACATAAGCTGGGCGCGCCCCCAAATCTTCATATAATTCAGACTTGGGCGTTTTCCATACCATATCTCATACGGTGTTTTCTGGACAGTTTTAGACGGGACCTGTTAAGGATGTGCACAACGGTCTGGAGAGCGTACCCCCACAGAGATATTGGTAAGTCTGTAAAACTCACCATCGATCGTACCATATCCAATAAGGTACGATTTCTCCTTTCACACTCCATTAAGTTGGGGTGTATAAGGAGGAGTCAATTGTGAGATGATCCCATTTTCTTTTAAGAACTCTTGAAACTCGTACTCAAGTATTCACCCCCACGATCGATCGTAGTATTTTAATACTCTTTCCAGTTTGATTTTCTACTTCATTCTTGAATTCTCTGAATTTTTCAAAGGATTCAGATTTGTATTTCATTAAATACAAATACCCATATCGTGACATATCATCCGTAAAGGTAATGAAGTATTCAAATCCTCCCCTAGCTAAAGTACTAAATGGTCCACACACATCGTATGTATGAGTTCTAAAAGTTCTTTAGCTCGCTCTCCTTTACTCTTAAAGGGAGACTTGGTCATCTTTCCTTGGAGACATGATTCACAGGGTTGGATAGGGTTCAAAACCCAATGAGTTTAGGATCCCACTTTCTCCAAGTCGTATTAATCTTCTCTCCTAGATGACCCAATCTATGATGCCATAGAATTTTAGGATTTGATTCAGATCGAGTTCTTTTTATTAGAAATGGTATTGATTGAAGCATAGTCATTCAATTCTAAGACATACAAACCATTTGTATTCACACTTTACCAACTAAAACATTTCCAAAATGTATTGAACATTCATTTCCATTAAACAAGATATAATAACCTGCTTTACACAAAGCAGAAATAGAAATGATGTTTCTAGTGGCTTTTTCAAAGTACAATACTTTAAACAAATTCAAAACATGTCCTGAAGGTAGTCTTAGTGGGCAAGTCCCCATGGCCTCAGCTGCAACTCGTGCCCCATTTGCCATCCTCAAAATGATCTCGCCCTTTGTCACCTCAGAACTATTTTGAAGTACCTGCAAAGACATACAAACATGTGATGTTGCTGCTGAATCTAATATCCAGGAATGACTATCTGAATTAACACTTAATTCATATTTAATCATAAGACATTGGTTCGTACCTGCTTTTCCTTTGCCTTTCTTCAGACTGTTCAGGTATTGAGGATAGTTCCTCTTCCAGTGTCCATCTTTTCCATAGTGGAAACATTTTCCCTTTGCATCGGCCTTCTCTGCCTTTGCCATTGGCTTCTTGAAGCTCTTATTCTTGGGTCCAACTTTTGGACCTCTCTTTGGTAGCCCTTTGGGTTTTTTATTGGCCCTGCTAGTGGAGGCGGCAAAGACATCCTCATGTCCTTTCCCTTTCACATTCTGTCTGTGAAATTCTTTAAGCTCATTTAGCAGTTCAGAGAGGTTTCTCTCAATCCTATTGAGATTGTAGTTAGTTATAAACGGTTTATAACTTGGAGGAAGGGATTGTAGAATCAAATTCACTTTGAGGCGGTCTGGCATGACCACCCCATATCCATCCAGTCGATCTAATCCATTGATCATTTTAAGAGTATGATCAGCTGGAGGTTCCCCTTCCCTTAACTTCATGCTAAAGAAGGATGCACACAATTCATACTCAACCACTCTTGGATTTTCGCTATACAACTCTTGTAGAGCTATGAGGATATCATAAGCATTTGAAACCTCTTCATGCTTAGTTTGAAGTTCTCTATTCATGGAGGCTAACATGCAATTTTTAGCCCTCCTACTATCCTCTCTCCACTTTTCAAGAGCATCAAGCTCAGCTTGTGGAGCATCCGGTCCAATATCAAGTGGAAGAGGTGCTTCTAGGACATAAGCAATTCTTTCAAAATCTAGAACAATTCTAAGATTTCTTAGCCAATCTTTTAGGTTGGGTCCGGTTAACATGTTATTGTCCATTATCCTTAGGAGAACATTGTTGGCCATTTTTCGATTATTTATCACAAAGATGAAAGCGCAAAGAAAAGTAATTTTATTAGTGTCTTGTAATCTTTTAAACCTTTTAATGCATAATCAAATTAGCTCCCACTATTTTATTCGAGTCCTACACTCCTTAAATAGGATCCGAAATTTTCGTTGGATTAAATTTCTTAGTGGGGAATCAATTTCTTATCAAATTCAATTAACCTCACATAATAGAATTCTTGGTTAATTAAGTCTAATAAGTAGGAAACTCTTTTCCTTTTATATCACTATATAAGGTTTGATTCATATTCCTTGTCCTAGCTTCGGATACCTCACATAATAGAATTCTTGGTACCCTAGGCTAGTTAAATCCGAACCATTGTGCTTTCTTAGGATGGCATTTTCATCATGTCCTCACATAATAGAATTCTTGGTCAAGGTGAAAATATCAATCCAAGAACAAGATCAACTTAATTCTATGATATAAAGATTGTATCCCTCACATAATAGAAATCTTGGGATATTAAAATTTATATCAAAGAATTTAGTTATCCCACAATGGGAGACTTGGATTTAATAATTTTAAATTGGGGAGATTTAGGTTTAACCTTTAGTTAATTCATTTTAGCATGCCATGTTTAATTAACAATTCATACATATCACATATATGCATAAATTAAAGCATGTGGGTTGACCATGGGGCTTTTCTTTTGAGATCCTAAAGGCAAACTATTTACCCTAATACTATATCTTCGATTGGATCGTCATCCGGATGCTCTTCGGTTCTCGTCTAGCCGATTCTATTACATATTGGATCTTGGGCACGCAGGCCCGATTAAAATAAAATTTAAATTATTACAAGCCATTTAATAAAAGAATATTACAAATACTTTTGAATATTTTGAAAACCAAATGGCGCCCATGATCAACCCTCTAATCTAATATTCATTCATCACATAATAAATATTAAACATTCATACCAAATATAATAAACAATTATTTAAAATATATATATATATATATATATATATATATATATATATATTCACTAATATATATAAATATAAATATATCTCATATATTAATAGATATTATATATATATTTATGTGGTAATATAATCATAACTTTGGGGCATGCAACAATTACACATTTTATAGGAATCATTACACAAACACTTTTGTCATATTCCACCCAAAGATATATTATTTAATTGTTAGCATCATTTCAATACTTTTCACAAAAGTCATGCACGGCATAGATAAATGGGTTTTATCACTCCAAGAGTAATCATTCTATGACACAAATTACTTTTAGCTAAAGTAATACCTTTTATGACACATTTATCTTCTCAAAGACAATCATGTCATCTTGCATCATCATTTTTGAAACCATTCAAACAACCAAATTATTACATTTCAAAAATATAATAATTTATGTCATGCCATGATGCATTATATGATAATTTAATCAAATTAAACATCCTACATTAAATTTACCACCATCATACATACATAATATCACAATTCATCATATGAATTAATAATCCATAACTTTATGCTAACATCAAATTCCACCACTAAACACTTGCAACATTTGCATACACTTCATGCAAAAAACATACTTTAATCAAATTAAAGATAACACATTTAGCATGTCAAAGCATAAACCATTTAATCAAAGTAATGGAAATGAATATGCATGAACATTTTTCTAAATGAATCATCATGCAACATTTCCTAAAACATCATTCATCAATACATGAATGAAATGACATTTTTATGGCAAAACTAGTCATGGCCGAAAATGACATATATGCATGCATGTAGTTTTCAACACATTTCATGCAATAATCATCATCCAAACATGCTTTAAATCATATTCTAACATACCCAAACATATTAGAGCAAGAAGAAAAATATGTTTTCCAAAGATCAAGAGATGGCCGAGACATACACATGCATCAAACATGCTTATTACATCAAACAACTCATCCAATACTAAGGCATGCTCATTATAACCATTATCATCATTCAAACATATAAGAATGAGAAGAAGAATGAACATATACCTCTGATCTATGTATGGGAGACATGCATGTAAAGATCTACTATGAAAAAAACATTTTTGAACCATATCACTAACATGCAAACTCAACCAAGTTTGATGAACATATGAACACATGGAAAATGCCATTTTAGCTTATAAATTCGACATGCAAGGAGCTTTTAGCTCTGATACCATTTGAAAGAATCAGCATGCATGAAGAGTGGTGGAGATGGAGAATGAAAGCATGAAAGCATGGATTCTAAAAACCGGTTTTCAAACAAAGCTTGGAAAAGAGATTATACCTACTCCTTTGCTTTGGATTGATGAAGATCAGCCTCAAAGTAATGAGACCTCCACACTTTAACACCACCTTGAGAGGTTTAGAGAGTGGTCGTGGCTTTTAGAGAGAGTTTTGGTTTTGCTTTGAGTGAACAATGTGTGTTATGAACAAAAAATGCAACCTTTTGCATTTATATATACTTGGGCAATTTTGCAATTATTTATTTTTCACTTCAAAGCCCAATAAAATCTTATTTTATAAAGGGACCCCATGAATTTATTATGCTATCCTTTGAATAATCAATATTATTCAAGGGCCCATGTAAACTAAACTAGTTTACAATGACAACCCATAAAGTTACCCTTTACCCTTTAACTATTAAAAGGTTATTTTTGTTCATCTCATTAATCTTAACACTTTAAGATTTAATCTTAACACTTTAAGATATAATAATTAAATATAATTAATTATTGCTTGACCATTTTAATCCTTAAAATGTCACAAATAGTTTTCTATGTAACTATTACCATAGAAATCCCGTTATTACCCTCGGAAGGTGCTAGCCCTCTTCGAATAATCATTTCTCTCTCTCATCCTTCTCTAACTTCTCAAGGCTATTGGTGTGACCATGTAGGTCCACCGTGGATTAGCCGTGGGCCGGTTCTGGATGAATCCGAAAACCTGTCCGGAGGCCCAACGACTATGGTAAACATCTAGCAATGTGCCATAGTCCCTAAACCACGATGAAGAAATACTTCATCGAACCCATTTCAGATCATACGTACCATGCGTGGTAAAGTCCCTCCATTGAGATATCCTAATCGAGTATGGATTCATGGAACGTCAAAATCCTAAACTCGATCTCCTACCGAATTGTCGATCAATATGTCCGAAACTTGTCATCACAAACTTACTTTTGTATGACTAATAATAGACTCTGGCAAAAGATTTAGTTTTCTGACATTTATCGATGTTCGTCTAGGAACTCGAATCCGGATGGAGTCAGCGGTACTCCCGATCCTATATTTCCGAGTCAATGGATCCCCTCTTGACCATCGCTCGCTTCCGCATATGAACAACGCATGACCAAATAGGCTTTATTGTACGAAACATGATTAGTCTCGTGATTCTTATACATCAGAGTGAACCATACGCATCCATATCGGATCCGACTACAATGTCTCGAGGTCAAAGGACTACATCGCGCATCGATATAACCGAACGATAAATCATTGACTACATGCTTTTCCAAGTGATTTGTCGTTATTCGGTCACGCTCAAAAAACAGTTCACCAACCGTTAATCCATACCAATGCCCCGGTGACATGACTATCATCGCCATCCGTACTTATATCAACTCATGATATCTTTCGGAAGCATCCGTATGCCTACTGCAATATAGTTGCCCAAATTTATATTGCTTCCGTAAGAACCCTTTTCGATAATTCATTTACCTATTAAATGAATCATCTGGACAATTCATATACATACTTTATTTTAAATGCATGACTGAATAAAGGAAGCAATTTACATATATGAATTGAAGAACTCTTTCTTCTATTATTTATGATATATATAGATACAAGACAAAAATGCTCTGAAACCGACAACACGAATGGTTTCTAGGGCATACACTAATATACACTAACAGGAGCGACTAGCTTTTGCCCTGCTGGTCGCGTCCAGACAGCTGTGACCTTACTTCCATGCCCATACAATTAACGTAATGACAAGTTACCCTCAGCAGTCCTCCGTAAACCGGAGGCCTCGGGTCCCGCTTGCTTAAATGGGCCATGGAGCTAAGCCGCGACCTCCTAAAGTATACGCCAGTCGTACCATCAAAGGGCAAAGCGCAATGCTAGCAAAGTCGGGCAAGAAGCTATTTAGAACCTGTCGACCTGGAACCTCTACGTCGACGGATCATCAAATAGGAAAAGAGCAGGTGCGGGTCTTCTCCTGGTGAGCCCCGAGGGGGCTCGAATTCATGGTATTCTCAGGTTCAGGTTTAAAGCGACCAACAATGAGTCCGAATGATGCTGCTCACCGCCTGCGACTCGCCAAAGAAATGGGTGCAACCGCGATCAGTATTTATAGCGACTTTATGCTGGTCGTCAACCAGATTCTAGGGGAATACCAAGCTAAGGAAGAGAACATGGTCCGCTACCTGAAAGAAGCTAAGGTCTCTCTAGGGTCGTTTAAGCACTTTGAAATCACTCAGATCCCTAGGGAGAGCAATTCTATAGCGGACGCCTTGGCAAAGATAGCCTCGTCATTAGATTCAGAGGCTCCTGATAGCATTCCTGTTCGTTTTGTCAATGCTCCGACTATCAGCTCGACCGAACAGGCCGTGAACGTGGTTCAGCCAGATTCTTGGATGACTCCCATTGTCTGGTACCTCAAGGATGGGACCTTGCCTAGCGACAAGGTCGAGGCAAGGGTCCTACGAGTAAGGTCTGCTCGTTTCATACTCATCGGAGATCAGCTGTATGAGAGAGGATTCTGTGTCCCTCTCCTCCGATGTGTAACTAGCGAAGAAGCAGACTACATCATGAGGGAAATTCACGAAGGGATCTGCGGTAACCACACAGCAGCTCGATCTCTTGCGAACAAGGTTGTTCGTCAGGGATATTTTTGGCCCCGAATCCAAGAAGATGCGCACAACTTTGTCTTAAGCGACAAATAGTTCCGCCATTGTTCATAACATTCCAGAGCCCCATCTCACGAGTTGATTACTATGTCTAGCCCCTGGCCATTTTCCATGTGGGGGATCGACCTTATCGGCCCCATGCCAGTAGGAAAGGGAGGGGTTAAGTATGCCATGGTCGCAGTAGACTATTTCACAAAATGGGTCGAAGCCGAGCCACTAGCCGCGATCACGACCAGAAAGCTGAAAGACTTCGTTTTCAAGAACATAGTGTGCCGCTACGGAATTCCTCACACCCTCATCTCAGATAATGGGAAGCAGTTCGATAATGAGGAGTTCAAGCAGTTCTGCGACGAGCTGGGCATCCATAAAAAATTTGCCTCAGTCGCCAGACCACAAGAAAATGGCCAAGTCGAAGCAGTCAACAAGACCATCAAGCACACTCTAAAGGCTAAGCTCGGGGCAGCCAAAGGAAATTGGGCTGACGATCTCCCCGAAGTCTTATGGGAGTACAGGACAACTCCGAGGACCTCCACCTCAGAAACCCCATTTTCGCTAGCCTATGGCTGCGAAGCGATGATCCTTGTAGAGGTCGGGACCGGTTCTCGTCGGAGGGACCTGTACAATGGGGACGAAAACGAAGCGCTTGTGAGAGCCAGTTTGGATCTGGTCGAAGAACACCGCAACAAGGCTTCGCTAAGGATAGCAGCCTACCAGCAGCGAACAAAGAGGTTCTTCGACTCAAAGGTCAAGCCAAGAGATTTCCAGGTCGGGGACCTTGTACTTAAAGAAGTTCTCCTCGGGACTAGAGAGCCGAGTGCAGGGGTACTAGAACCTAACTGGGAAGGTCTGTACCGGGTCGACAAAGTGATTAGACCGGGGACTTACCATCTTAAAAGATTGAACGGCTCCAAAGTACCCCGAGCTTGGAATGCCGAGCACCTCCGGCCATACTATCAGTAATCCCGAACTCAGCTCTCAGTTTTTGCTAATTTCTTTTTAAGTATTACTTTGTTCGCTTAAAACAGTTCGCATGTGTTCTGTTCGCGTGTAAGAATTTATATGTAATCGCTCATGTAAATCGCAATTGTAAAGTGTACATATATATGAAAAAGCAAACTGCAATTGTAAAGGAAATATGTCTTCATTTATGTACAAAAAGTCAAGACTTGATTACAATGGGAGCGACTCTTAGCACTAAGGCTGGTCGGGAAGATCCTTCGAGCCAGAGCCACCTGCCTGGTCGGGTCCTTGGGCGGCCGCGGCAGTCTAGTCGTCCTCCTCGGCCATGATCCGCAAGGTCGTCCGCCAACCCGGGAGGCCTGGCGGACAAGTCCAAATTAGGGTTCCTTGCTCGCAGAGTGTAGATGGACCTGATTGCCCGGTCTGCGGCCTTCTCCTCCATCTCCTCAGACTGATTCTGCATTTCATCGGTCAGAGAAGCGGCTCTCTCCCGACTCTCCTGGAGCTCGGCCTCAAGAGCTAGCCTTTCCTGTTTGGAGGCCTCCCTATCTTCTTCAGCTCGCTGAGCCCGTGCGAAGGTCGCTTGGAGCTCCTGGTCCTTTTCTCTGACCTCCCTAGAGAGCCTGGCGGTTGTCCTTTAAAGTTCTCTGACTTCCTCCACACGCCGATCGAGCTCCGCCTTCTGGAAGTCCACTGTTCGTTGAGCAACGTCCTTTTGGTTCAGATACCTGTTCGCCGCTTCGAACGCTTGAGTTCTTTCCGCTTCAACGGACTCCAAACTCTGCTTCAGCTTCGCGACCTCTTCCTGCAGGTCTCTCGTCCCCTTTGCGACCCCCAGTCGCGTCTTTTCCATGGACATCCTCATCGCAAGCAACCCCTGCGAGCAGGGTACGAGTTAGAAATAAATCAGATTGAAATTTCAAGTACGGCTAGTTTACCTTGCTCGAGCGTTGGAACGACGTGGCCAACGTCGTCGTCAGTTCCGCAAATTCACACGATCCGATACTGCACTCGAGCAGGCCATACACGTCGGCCGCAGGTGTACTGGGCAGTGCACTCCCCAACGAGTAGAACAGGTGCAGCCCTTCGCCTTCTTGCCGCCGCAACCGCCCGTCACGGGCTCCTTGCCCGACCTCCCGGATTCCCGGCGCGACCTCGAGGCTCTCCTCGATCTCCGACTCTTGGGCGAATCTACTTCCTCTTCTTCGACCTCTGGGCCGGAACCTTCCGCTTTGGGCGAGCGGGGCTGGCGCCCGAGCGGGCCCGCCTGGCCCCGGTCGCTCCTTGCACAGACAGGTGGGCCGGGAAGCCGAGATCGCCCTGCACTGGCCGTGCCGGGATAGGACGAGCAGCTTCGGCCGCCCTCTCGCCTCCGATCGAGGAAAGACGAATGGTGCTCACGGGCTGCCCTGACTCCTTTGAAGGCATCGCCCTTCGCATTTAAGTTCGTTAGTAAACGAAATCGCTCTACACCGTGGTGGGAACCATACTAATCCACCTTCCTTTTTTTCTAAAGACGCCTTGTCACCTGAAAACCTGCACTTTCGCAAGTTCGCGTCACTAGCCTCCTCCCCACGTCCCCGGCCTCTCCTCCCCCCGGCACTCCAAAGGATACGAGCCTGTTTGGGTCGGCGAGTAAGTCTTGGCTAGTCGTTCTGTTAACTGCAAAAGTGTTAGTGTATATTAGTGTATGCCCTAGAAACCATTCGTGTTGTCGGTTTCAGAGCATTTTGTCTTGTATCTATATATATCATAAATAATAGAAGAGTTCTTCAATTCATATATGTAAATTGCTTCCTTTATTCAGTCCATGCATTTAAAATAAAGTATGTATATGAATTGTCCAGATGATTCATTTAATAGGTAAATGAATTATCGAAAAGGGTTCCCTATGGAAGCAATATAAATTTGGGCAACTATATTGTACAAGAGGCATACCAGATGCTTCCGAAAGATATCATGAGTTGATATAAATACGGATGACGATGATAGTCATGTCACTAGGGCATTGGTATGGATTAACGGTTGGTGAACTGTTTTTCGAATGTGACCGAATAACGACAAATCACTTGGAAAAGCATGTAGTCAATGATTTATCGCTTGGTTATATCAGGTACGATGTAGTCCTTTGACCCGAGACATTGTCGTCGGATCCGATATGGATGCGTATGGTTCATACGGTGTATAAGTACGAGACTAATCATGTTTCGTACAATAAAGCCTATTTGGTCATGCGTTGTTCATATGCGGAAACGAACGATGGTCAAGAGGGGATCCATTGACTCGAAAATATAGGATCGGGAGTACCGCTGACTTCATCCGGATTCGAAGTTCCTAGACGAACATCGATAAATGTCGAAAACTGAATCTCGCCGTAGTCTATTATTAGTCATACAAAAGTAAGTTTGTGATGACAAGTTCCGACATATTGATCGACAATTGTAGAAGATCGAGTTTAGGATTTTGACGTTCCATGAATCCATACTCGATTAGGGATATCTCAATGGAGGGACTTTACCCGCATGGTACGTATGATCTGAAATGGGTTCGATGAAGTATTTCTTCATCGTGGTTTAGGGACTATGGCACATTGCTAGATGTTTACCATAGTCGTGGGCCTCCGGACAGTTTCCGGATTCATCCGCAATCCGGCTCACGGTAACCACCGCAGGTGGACCTACATGGTCACACCAATAGCCTTGGGAAGTTAGAGAAGGATGAGAGAGAGAAATGATTATCCGAAGAGGGCTAGCACCTTCCGAGGGTAATAACGGGATTTCTATAGTAATAGTTACATAGAAAACAATTTGTGACATTTTAAGGGTTAAAATGGTCAAGCAATAATTAATTATATTTAATTATTATATCTTAAAGTGTTAAGATTAATGAGATGAACAAAAATAACCTTTTAATAGTTAAAGGGTAAAAAGGGTAAATTTATGGGTTGTTAATGTAAACTAGTTTAGTTTACATGGGCCCTTGAATAATATTGATTATTCAAAGGGTAGCATATTAAATTCGTGGGGTCCCTTTATAAAATAAGATTTTATTGGGCTTGGAAGTGAAAAATAAATAATTGCAAAATAGCCCAAGTATATATAAGTGCAAAAGGTTGCATTTTTGTTCATTATTCACTTGTTCACTCAAACACAAACTAAAAGCTCTCTCTCCCTAGCCAAGGCCACTCTCTAATCCTCTCAAGGTGGTGTTAAAGTGTGGAGGTTTCATCCTTTTGAAGCTAATCTTCATCAATCCAAAGCAAAGGAGTAGGTATAATCTCATATCCAAGCTTTGCATGTAAACCGTTTTTTTAATCCATGCTTTCATGCTTTCATTCTCCATCTCCAGCACTCTTCATGCATGCTGAATCTTTCAAAAGAAAACAGGTCGTTACTATAGATCATGTAAGCAGATAATAGACCCAGCGAAGAAAAACCTACTTGGGTCCTGAAAGCGGCAGTAGCCGTCATAGCAAAAGAAGAAAAACTTTGTCTCGTAGGCCCCTACGTTGCTGGGATAGCTATGTATCCCCGCAGCAATGGTAGGTCGCCAAGACAAATAGTATGAGTCCTTGTCCCTGCTCTTTTTGAGATAGTAGGCGATGCCGAGCTCCACTGCAGTTGGCTCGCCCAAGCCGCTTTCGCAGCACGCGATGTACATCGTGACAGCGATGACGTACACGCCATGCCAGCCTACTGCGATCCCAAGTGATCCAGACCTCGATCGATGAAAGGATGGAAGCGAATCCTCCCTCCACCCTTAAAGATCTCTTCAGAGATCGCGGCAAGGCCATTGACAGGGCGCCGTGACGACCTGGTATGGTCGAGGAACACCTCAGCGCAGATATCAAACTGCCGTTTAATCCTATCGAATTCCTCTGAGGTGAGGACCAAAAAGACGTCCAGGGACGCGTCCTTGGGAACTCCCCGCAAGGACGAGCTGGCTCCTTCCTCGGGTCTGGATGTTGACTTGGCCCTTCCATTCCGCGCAACATCGCAGACACGGTCCATTTAGGCCTTCGTGTTTGCCCCGAGCGCTGAGGGGACAAATTCTTAAACCCTAACAATAACTCGAGCCACCGTCCACGGCTCGAATCCAATGACGGCGTCGCGTCTCTGGTTAAACACCAGGAGACTCAACGCCATCGCCCAATCAAGCAAGTCTAAAAAAAAAAAAAAAAAAGAGAAGAAGAGAATCTTACCTTCTGGGATGAGTGACCGAGGTCGAAACTTATTTCAGTTGCCTGAGAAGCACCGATTGGAAAAGAGTGGTTTCTGGTTTCCGAAGGTTTATCACTCTAAACAAAAGAAATTTCGGTGACCTCATCTGAAAAAATGTGAGTTTTTATATGAAATGCGAATCGATGGTTACCTCCCTCGAAACTGAAACGACAGCCCACTCACTCTCTCTCCCCGCATTTACCTTCTGGGATGAGTGACCAAAGTCGAAACTCGTTTCAGTTGCCTGAGAAGCGCCGATTGGAAAAGAGTGGTTTCTGGTTTATAAGGTTTGTCACTCAAAAAACAAAAGAAATTTCGTGACCTCATCTCAAAAAATGCGAGTTTTTATATGAAATGCGAATCGACGGTTACCTCCCCTCGAAACTGAAACGACAGCCCACTCTCTCTCTCCCCGCATTAAATGCGCCTCACGTCGCATTAAATTCCGTGATAATAGTCATCGCTTAATGCGCGCGGAATCGACATCACAAACGGGCGCAGTCAAGACACGATGCATTTAATGTGTCTGACAAACGCTTCAGCGCATGCAGAGCGCCTGACAGCGCAGAACCAGGTTCGTTAAATCTCTAAGGCACTGGAAGGAGCGTCCATCGGATCCAGCTCGTTAGGGTGAAGATTGTCAGGTCGCTTAGGCGGGGAAATGCACGAGATCGTGTTCGCCAAGAGTCCCGTGCCGAGCTCATCCCATTCAGGTCGGAGCGACCAAAACCTCCAATGTGACTTAGTTTCCAAGGTTCGATCCTCAAAACTTAAAAACTAGAGGGCTTCTGTTATGCCTGGGAAGGTAAAGGGCTGACGTGGGAAAGTCACGTGAAGGGTGACCTGTTCCCGTCAGGGCAACACGCACACGTTAGACCTGCCAAATAATATGGAGCTCACACGCGTCCATTTCCCTGCAATAAGTCGTGCGAAGTCAGCTTGGGAAAAGGAAAATGGGACGTAAAGCCGGATTATATCCTGACAATCACACTAACCCATGGATTTAATGATGATTACACGCTTCAGTTTGATATAAAATGAAGAAGACCCCTTCATTAAGGGGATTCAGCCATTTTCATACTGAGAAAAACTCTCTCTCTCTCTCTCTCTCCCCCGTAAACATATTTACTCTTTCCAACTCTTGTGTAAGTCGGTCCGCTGTCGCGACCTAACCCTCACTAATATCAATACAAGTCAGTGGATGTAGGACTTGCTACCTTAGCATCCGAACCACTTAAAAAGATCCCTTTGCATTTATTTCTCTTTATATATTTTGTTTTCACGTGCATTTAACAGCCAATCAATGCTACACACATGACAATTCATTGGTGCCAATACCGAGCATTAACAAACTTGATACAAACTTCTTAAACTTTTCAGTGCAAGTTCACCAAAACTTTCATGAAAAGCCTAAGATTTTTGAAAGAATTACTATAAATATTAAGGCATTGCTTTGCTGTAGTTTTATTTCAAAGATTGATATACTAACTTACCTCCTCATGGCCCACATGCATAGTACGGACTTCGATGTCACTGAAAGGTACCTTCAATTTGTTCAGAAGAGACACACCGAAAATTGGGGATATTGGTGTTATTATGAGATTGTCAATTACGGTAAACTTTGCTGGCCCCCTAACAAATCCTCCCTTTGTTGCTTTAGAGCTAGACTTAGGATCCAAGACCGTTAAAGTTAAATATTCATCTTTCCCTGATGGGAGAAGCGTTTCATCAGAAATTAGTTTGGCATCAGCATTTACATAATAGTAAGGTGGATGTTTATCTTCCTCAATGCCCAAAGGATGATTCTCATAGCCCAAATTAGGGGCAAGCTTGGGACTGAGTAGCATTGTCTTGTGCTCATTTGATTTCAGAAACTGCTCAGCATCAAGTTCGTGAATGCTATTGTATAGATGATTCATGCATCATTTCCAAGTGCTGGTGTGCATTTCCTTCACTGCATACCCAAGTGGTACAGTGAGGAAACTGAAGAGTAAATCAACAAAAGCTTCACTTGCTTCTGCATAACAAACCATCTTCTTGGATTTGCTAACTATAAGCTTGATCATGAGAGTCTTCCTGCTTACATCTGATGCTGGTTCATCCATTCCAGATTTAATATAGTTGCCCATATCAAAATATTTGTTGTCTAGCTCGTGTTGTCCGATGCTTGTAAAAGTTTCTGTCAAAGGTGTCTTTGATACCAGTGACATCTTGAGCAAAGTCAAAACCTGAAAGAATACATCTGGTCACTAATTTACTAATCATGATTGAAAATCACTAGTTACCTCATCTACTCCTATGTCAAGATTGCACTCCTCGGTGGTGCTTCCATCGGTCAGTCCTAGATTGAAGAGTAGAGAAAGGCTTTCTTCAGTTGATGGTGGCATTACTCGTAATTCATCACTTATCATAAGTCGGGTCATTTCTTTAACAAACACCCCTCTATCTTGAGCAATATATTCTTTTTCCAGCAAAAACTTCTCAATATTTATGTACACTCCACAGGGACAAATAACATCTCCATAGTGACTTAAATGAGGGCAATCACGGGGTTCGCCAACAAAGTACGCAGCAGCTCAGTCTCATCAACATTCAATTTTAGTCTCCCTCACCGATCGCAATCGCATTTCGGGGTATAACAACATTTTCTTGCATGCTTCATTCCTGAATAATTGCACATCAAGATTCTCAATGCATTCATATAAATTGTTCATGCAGCCTATCCGCATCGTTGGAGGTCGATTACGGATGAGCCTGATGATTGTTCCCATCGGCATCGTCAAGAAACTGGAGAGGAAATCAATAAATTCCTCATTTGATTCAACAAAGATAATTTTTTCTCTCACGTTGTCCACCAAGGCCTTCAAACTAATAGGTTTTACATGTTCTTCATCCATTGATTATATGTTTTCTCTTCTTTCTCCGCTTCAGGTGCCCAAACCTACAAGTCAGAGAAAAAGTTAATTAAAGATTTTTGTTATCTGTTTGAAGTCTTTTCCTTCCATTTCCACTGAAACATGCACACTGACATGTTTGGAATTTCAGCTTTTTGCAAGTTAATTTTGTTTATCACATACTGGAACTTAATTATATCGAGAATATACCCATTTTCATGAAGTAAAATGATAACTTAATTTAAAGACTGTGATCCAAATTAAGCTGTTGTCCGCAGGAAATATTTTTGCACTGTAAAATTAATCCCAAAACAAAAGAAGAAACTGCTCACACTATTTAAGAGAGCAAGGTAGTAAATATTCCGAGAAAATAATTGTTCATTATAAGTGGAAGTCTGGAACTAAACCATTAAAATTAATCCCACTGAATCACTCCAATCTTCAATGTTTATAGCCTTGTGGGGTTGAAATAACAGTTAAATCATTCCAAGCATGTATACTTGAAGAAGATTAAACAACTAACAGAAAAGTCTCTACAAGCCAAAACTCATATATCAGCTAGCTCAAGAACCCAACTGTTCGTTTTTGTGATGCTGGTTGTGCAAAGAAGAAGAAAGATAAAAACTAAAAACTGGACACATTTTTCATTAGACAAAAGTCTGCATATAACATACTTCTCCTCACTGTTTCAACAACCATCAGAATACTTTTCCTTAATCTCAGCTAACCACTCAAAAAACTAACAACTTCATTACAAAAAAGCTGAGTCAATAAATACAAGGATTAACATTAAATTACATTAGAACTTAAACCACTGAACCGTGAAGCACTACCATGCAGAGCAAAACTTTTTCCAGTTTTTCATACATTCGGCAAACCAAACTTCCAGCATAGCATCAACCTTCAACACTCCACCTTGGTGCTTTGGCTGGAAACACCAAGTTTTAGCCTCAAGGCTTCAAACTTGGATTTGCATAATGCCTTTGTCATGATGTCTGCAACTTGGTCTTCCCCTCGCCAGTGAACTAAGTTCACTTCTCCACACTGTTCAGCTTCCCTAACAGCATGATATTTAATCTTAATATGCTTTGTTCTGCCGTGAAGTACAGGGTTCTTTGCCATTGCAACAGCCGACTGGTTATCACATAGAATCAAGGTAGGATCCACTTGCATTTGCTGTAAGTCATTCAACATCTTCCTAAGCCACACACTGGTTCACAGCTGCGGCAGATACATATTCAGCTTCAACAGTAGACTGAGCCATAGTTTCCTGCTTTCTTGACAGCCAACTGATTGCACCCTCATTCAGGTAGAACACATAACCAGAGGTGCTTCTTGCGTCATCTAGGGATCCACCCCAATCACTATCAGTGTACCCCATCAGCTTCAGACTTTCGGATTTCCTGAACCAAATGCCTAACATGCAGGTTCCTTTCACATACCTCAACACACGTTTGGCAGCTTTAAAGTGCAATTCACTTGGGTTGTTCATAAACCTTGAGAGGTAACTTGCTGTAAACATAAGGTTAGGTCTGGTGGCTGTATAATATAGCAGACTTCCCACTAAGCTTCTGTATTTCCCTTCATCAACTCTCTCTACACCATCTGTTTTGCCTAATTTCAAGTTGGGAACTAGAGTGGTATTCACTGGTTTGCAATTCTCCATTCCAAACCTTAAGAGAAGCTCGGTTGCATACCTTTGTTGACATACAAAAATCTCCCCAACAGCTTGAGTTATCTCCATGCCAAGAAAGTACTTCATCAATCCCAAATCTGTCATTTCAAATTCAGCTTGCATATCCAACTTGAATTGACTTTATGTCCCTTGAGATTACAATCCTTTTGGACTCAGGAACATAAACTCTATAGGCTTTAGAGTTGCTGCTATAGCCTATAAATATCCCAATTTCTGCCTTGTCATCAACTTAGACCTTTTGCTGGCTGGGATCATTACATAGGCTATGCTTCCAAATTCTTTCAGGTTCCCTACTGTTGGCTTGATTCCAGTCCATGCCTCAATTGGTGTTTGATGTTTGATCGCCCTCTGGGTAATGCATATTCAAGCAGAAAACTACCGTCAGATTGATGCCTCTCATGAGAACACTTTAGGGAGGTTTTTTCCAGTCATCATACACCTGGCCATTTCCATAATGGTTCGGTTTCTTCTTTCACAAACACCATTCTGTTGAGGGGTATATGTTGCTGTGAACTGCTGTTGTATTCCAGCTAGGCTGCAGATTGTCTTGAACTCATTTGAGGTGTACTCAGTTCCATTGTCTGTCCTTACTGCTTTGATCAAGGTTCCAGCTTCATTCTCCACCAGCAACTTAAATTGTTTGAACACAAAGAGCCCACTTCATTTTTCTGCTTCAAGAAATAAACCCAAGCCACCCTTGAGAAATCATCAATGAAGAGTACAAAGTACCTGCTGCCATTTAAAGATTCTATCTTCATTGGGCCACACACATCTGAGTGAATCAATTGCAGCTTGTGACTTGCTCTCCAGGCTTGATCCGAAGGGAATGATGGCCTGCTAAGTTTGCCAAGTTGGCAGGCTGTGCACAAAGTCCTTTTCTCTTCTATCTCGGGCAGGTCTAATACCATGTCCCTTGACTTAAGTTCTTTGATTCCAAGGTAATGAAAATGTCCAAGTCTTCTATGCCATAACTCAGACTCTTCAACCTTGGTGATTAATGCTGAGTTTTCTGGTTTTTTCCAGTCTAGAGGAAAGCTTTTGCCAAGCATCCTTACACTCAACAGCTCCTTTCCTTCACTATCTTTTATAATGCAAGAATTGTTTTGGAAATGCAAGGTAAAATTTCTCTCTAATATTTGACCTACACTTAACAAGTTTTGTGCAATTTCAGGTACAAACAAAACATTAGAAATAACCTTAGTTCCTGCCTTAGTTTGGACTGCCACATCTCCAATCCCTCTTGCTTCTACATAGTCACCATTTCCAATCTTAACCTTGGAGCTGTATGTCCTGTCCAACCTGACAAAGTTCTCCACATTTGCTGCCATGTGGTTAGTGCATCCGCTGTCTATCAGCCAAACATCTCTACAGGTCTGCATTGAGTAGCATGAAGCTACAAACAGCTGTTCTGATTCATTGGTCTGCTGCTGTTCATCTGCACTTTGTGCTTGCTGTGGTGGTTGTGTAGCCTTGTTCCTGCACACCTTCTCAATGTGGCCGAATTGCTTGCATCCTCTGTATTGAATCCCAGGCCTGAACCAGCACTTGCTGTCTAGATGTCCCTTCTTTTACAGTGGGAATATGGTGGATAATTTCTTCCTCCACTCTGTTTTCCCCGCTGTCCACCAGCTCTCTCTTTTCCTCTCTTATCCCCAGCATATTTTCTATTACTTCCCTGCATATTCACTCCCTTTTGAGTAGCCAACATAGCACCTTCATTTTAGTCCTCCTGCCTCATCAACCTTTTTTGTTCTTGGGCCTGCAGGGCATGAACCAATTCAGTGAGGCTGATTTGGGAGAGATCTTTTGAATCTTCTAAGGAAGATATCTTGGACTCAAACCTTTCTGGAAGGCTGACTAACACCTTTTCAACTATCATCTTGTCACTCATCTCAACTCCTAACAATCTGATTTTGTTCACCACACTCATGAGTCTATCTACATACTCTTTAACCTTCTCTACCTCCTGCATTCTCAGCATTTCAAACTCCCTGTGCAAGTTCATGACTTGCATGTTACGGGTTGTATCACTTCTCATGAATTCTTCTCTTAGTCTATCCCAAGCCTCTTTTGCAGTTTCACATGCCATTATCCTTGTAAATACAAGGTCTGTTACTGCCGAATGTATGTGAGAGAGAGCTCTTAGAGCTTTGGACATTTCCTCTTCATACATTCTCATTTGATTCAAAGTTGGGTTTGGACCAAGTTGGGGTGGCTGTTTCTCCTCCTCCACATATTGCCACAGCCCTTGTCCTCTTAGGTAGGCTCTCATTCTAACAGCCCAAATGTGATACTGGTCCCCATTGAACACTGGAGGTGAGAGAGACGCAGATTGAGAAGCCATGCGTAAAATTGGTTGCAGTTTTTTTGAAAAATTTGGTTCTTGCGTAAAGCTGAAGTTTGATGGTGATTCGGGATGAGTTTCTTGAGTGAACTTGTTAGACGCTAGTTGGTTAGTTTAGCTCTGATACCATGTTTGTTTTTGTAATACTGGTTGTGCAAAGAAGAAGAAAGATAAAAACTAAAAACTGGACACATTTTTCATTAGACAAAAGTCTGCATATAACATACTTCTCCTCACTGTTTCAACAACCATCAGAATACTTTTCCTTAATCTCAGCTAACCACTCAAAAAACTAACAACTTCATTACAAAAAAACTGAGTCAATAAATACAAGGATTAACATTAAATTACAGTAGAACTTAAACCACTGAACCGTGAAGCACTCCCATGCACGTCCATGCAGAGCAAAACTTTTTCCAGTTTTTCATACATTCGGCAAACCAAACTTCCAGCACAGCATCAACCTTCAACACCAACATTATATAAGAACTGATGATTTATGATGAAGTTATGGATGGTACCTGTTGATCGCCAAATGCAGCTAGTTAGCTAGATCGTGTTGCTTGAGAAGTGTAATGAAAGACTTAGGAAAGGTCGGAGAGCGAAGAGAAAAACAAGTAGAAAAGCAGTTTTAGAGACAGTAAAGTAAGTTAAAGGTGCATCACTTTGTGTAGACCTATCATCTTTAGCAATCTTTGGGAAAATAATTTCTTTACGGAGTAGGAATCAACAGTCCTATAATTGACCTGACCTTTTATGTATCTCGGAATAATGAGTGAATTTGCGCCCATTTTTTTTTTCTTTTGGTTAATTGAGGTGTCCGTTCAATTTATGCACTCTTGGCTACAACCCATCGCTGCAGCCCTAGGTAAATCATCTCGTCCTAACAAGGAATCGAACTTGAAACTGCGGGATAAAGTCATGCACAACCCCTTGTTTCGCGTTTACTGTTGGACTATCCTTGGGTGGGTAATTTGTGTCCAATTTGTTTGAATTTGTTTTCGAGCTTATTCAAATTTATTTTTGGGTTTCAAATAAGCTTTTGAAATTTACATACTTTTGTTTGAGATTATAAGTAAGTTCATTTACCCAAAATGCGTCTCATAAGGTTATGGTATATACTATATCACATTACCAAAAATCTTATGGACCTCACGCCACACGATTAGATTGCAAATTAGTTCAAATAAAAATTGTAATAGCTTAGATGCCTATGAATGACCTATTTCATGTGTTTTGCTTCTAAGGGTACAATATTACTTATCATAATATCAAAAAAACTTGAAATATAATTTGAATCCTATAACCATCACTGAGTGATCTAGTGGTAAAAGAGAAAAGAAGATGTATTGAGCTCTCAAGTTTGAGTCTTTATAGTCCCTAATAAGGGTGATCATTAAGAGGTTCACCTGATTATCAATTTCGAGGTAAACTGGCATAGACACTCCTGATAACCCAAAAAAAAAAAAAAAAAAGAACCCCGTTTCAGGGAAATTAAGTCATTTTTGTACCTCAGATTAGCTTAATGAACTTATCAAATTACAATCATGTGCGTTTTTGCTAAGTTGTGTCGGTAACCCAACTCAATAGCAGGAATTTTAAATTTCTTGTGGTGTTGCGACAGTTACGTAATCAGAATGCAATAGACAAGTAAATATTGCACACAAAAATTTTTCCGAGGGCACCCAAATAATCCAAGCATGTACAACCCGAAAGAAATAACAAAGCAATTACGATGGGCCATTTGCTGATTAAGCCCATATCTACTTAATATAATAAGCCCATCAAAATCCATAATAATGATTAATGTAAATGCTGCCTTGATAAGGCATTTTGATGTTGACAACTTAAAATTTCCTCTCCTCAATGGTACTGATTCTATCCATTAGTCCTAGCTTGGAAAGTACATGTTAATCTTCAATCACACACAAACCTAACCTGTTCATTTATCAAACACAAACAACACATAGATCCACTGCACAAATCAACCAAGAACAAGAAAAAACACAAAGAAGACAACCAAGATTTACCGTGGTTCGTTTATTCCAAAGGAATAAACTACATCTACGTTGAGCTCAAAGTAATTTGAGACTCTCTGCACTATAAGAATTGAATTCATTACAGATTACAACAAGAAATCTCAATAACCCCCAAATCTCTCCTCTCACACAACCCCTCAATCTACTTGTAATCAACACAACCAAGACAACTTAAACAAGCGTCTAGACCAGAAGAATATACAGCTTCTTCTACCCACAATTCTAACAAAAACTGTGACCTGATTACAGCTTGAAGGAATCAATACTAAGCACCCAGCACTGGCGAAAACGCAAAAGAGGGAGTGAGTTTTCTCAATCTGATTTCTGTAGTGAACTTCAACTTTAAATAGGTTAACCATCTGGACTAATTTCCACCGTTAGATTAGGCTGAGATTAATGCCTGAGATCTGTCACTTAACACCTTCTTAAAACGTCAGCGTATTGAAGCTTCACTTGATAGTACAGAATGGCTTGCTTCTACTGATGAGGGCTTTACTTGTAATGCATTATTTATCATGAATAGAATCAATACTTTAAAAAGCAAACCTCTATCCGGAGAATCAAAACCTCCACTTGATTATTCTTCTCAGAGTATTGGTTCTCATTAAGCATTTGCCCTTCACATTTACAAATAGCATTAGGGTAGAGACTCAGTTGTACACATAATATTATTCCAGTCCATAAATGCTTCACGTCAAGATTCTTAATGTTTTTAGAGAGGATGAAATAATGTACTGAGCAGAAAATTTTAGTGAAGAATATATACAATAAGTTAAGGGAACATCGATCGTTGCCTGTCAAGTAGTACTCTTGTCATCTTTTGTTTCCTAATGAAGAAGAAATGAACACTCCTGCATGCCTTGAATATTGCTATATCTTCTTGGAAAATAGAAAATTTATGGAAACGATGGAACCAAGTTATGTGACTGATGGAGTAATAATGCATGAATGATGCAAAGGCAAGGTGGATTAATTAATGAAGGAAGTTGAAAGAGTTTTCAAATGACTCATCACACATTTGCAAAATTTCAAGGCTTATTGGCCATACCTAAATTGAGAAACAAATGAAGTGTGTTTTTGAGTATGAAAGATGATAAACACAAAAAGGAAATTCACGATTGCAACTAAGTGCATATCCTGTACCACCTATTTTATATAATTATACTCAAAATTGTTAGGATTAGTTTACCAAATGGTTCATTGTGTTTAAGTTACTGACAAGTAACTTTAGTTTAGCCTAAGTTGCTAGCCTTGCAAGCAAGTTGCAATCTGTTAACTCACGTGTATTGTGCTCTTGGTATATAACAGAGCATGTAACCTTTTCAATCAATTAATGAAAAGTGACAGTAAGAACTTTACTCTCTTAAGTTTTTTTTTTTTTTTTTCCCTCTCAATTCTTATTCCCAACTTGGTATCAGAGCCTTTGACCAACGTCAACAATGGCTTATTTTTCATCAAATTCCTCTTACATCACAAATCTGATAAAGATTCAGTTCATTCAGGACAGAAGCATAATTCTGACCTCAGTAATCTCACTTGCTCAACCACAATATCCTCAAACACACTCCCTGTAATCAACCCCAAACTTACTAGAGATAATCATAGGTTTTGGAAGTCGCAAATACTGTTTGCAGTAGGAGCTCATGATCTTGAGGATCACCTCACCGGACTGATTTCTTGCCCAGCACCATTCATTCGAATTTAATCAGATGGCCCAACCTCTGAAATTGTCAAAAAACCTAATCTGGAATACCACCTCTGGAAGAAGACAGATAAGCTCCTCGTCAGCTTGTTGTTGTCATCCATTTCAGAGTCAATCTTTTCGGTAATCTCCAAATGTCAATTTTCAACTGAGATTTGGCTCACTTTAGAAAAAGAATTTCTCCCTGAGTCACGAGCTAAGACACTACATATTAAGAGTTTACTGCAAAATACAAAGAAAAATTAACTAAGTATGAATGATTACTTTCTTAAAATGAAAGGATTTGTCGAAAGTTTGTCCTCAAGTGGAATTATGATTTCTGATGAAGAACTGTTGAATTTCATCTTAGATGGACTTGATTCTGATTATGATGCAGCTATAGTAATCATTACTACTAGATTAGACTATAGATTAGATCATATTTTAGTTCAGGAAGCTCAAATAATTCTGCAAAAATTGGAGCTTAGGTTAGAAAAGGCTAATAATGCACTGACCTCATCAACTATACAGTCTGAGTTTCATGGGATCTTTGCTAATGTTGCAAATCTGAGTATTGATAATAGCAGAAACAAATCACAATTGGATGCAAATGATTCTTTTCTGACTAATGGTTCCCAGTCTTCATCACATACACATCCAACACCTTTACAGTAGACACATAACCTAGTGCCATCCTACTATACTGCAAATCAGACTGCACATCAAAATTATCCCGTGTACCTAACCCCGCTTAATCAATTTTATCCCTATCAATCTAGAAATTTTACTGGAGGAAGAGGTCGAGGCAGAGTAGGTGGTAGGAACAAATTTGTTTGCCAAGTCTGTGGGAAGATAAGACACCTAGCTTTACATTGTTACCATATATTTGATGTTCATTTTACTGGTAACAATGCACAGGTCAAGAGTAACGTGAGTCATGTTTCTGCTCCTAATTTTGCAAGATCTTCTGAGCTCATAGGACCTTCTAATTTCACTTCTGGAAGATCATCTTATTATCCACACTCAGGACTATCACAAGGTTCTAACTTTGGACCTCCTAACCATTACATTGGAGCTAATATGAATTCAGGTTCATTAGTGCAGTCATCAAAGGATTTCTCCTCATAGCTTTCTTCTGGTTTTGCTTCACCAACACATCAATCTTGTGCATTTGGACCTGCAAACACAAACAATCAGGTGTTCATGGCTCAATCACAGTCGCAGAATCAGAATCACACCCCCGCAGCAATCAATTATGTTATTACACCTTCAGCTGTTCAGGATGCAACATGGTACATGGATTCTGGAGCAACATACCATGTAACTTCTGATTTTGCACAATCAACAGCAAACACTAGCTACACTGGCAGTGAGTAGCTCCAAGTGGGAAATGGTGATTTCCTCTCAATCTCTCATATTGGTTCTTCTATGTTATCATGTCCTAGTAGAAATTTGCATCTTAGAAATGTTCTTTATGTCCCTACAATTATAAAGAACCCGCTTAGCATATCCAAATTTACTAAAGATAATGAAGTGTTTGTTGAATTTTACTCTGGTTACTATGTGGTTAATGACAAGTCTTCCAAAGTAATTCTTCTTCAAGGAATGCTTAAGGATGGTCTATACTGACTTCAACCTTCAATCTCTGCTTCTTTTCACTCCATTGAAGACTTGGCAGCTTCAGTTAATCATCAGCTTCATGACAATAATTTAGTGTCCTCTTTCAACACTTGTATTTTGCCTTTAGTTTCTACAAATAGCTCTACGTGCTTATCAGGTTGTGCCTTATCTGCTGGCCAACCAACCATGTCTGCATTGTAATAAGTTTTCTATTACAGATTCCAATTTTATCAGTACTGTTACAAACTATAACTTTGAAAATGTATCTTCATTTTGTGTTGCATCTGATATAAATAAAATGCATGGTATGCAATCATTTCCTGCTCAAAGAATTGATGTTATGATGTGGCATAGGAGATTAGAACACCCAAATCGTTCTGTTTTAACTAAAATCTTAACTAAACTTAAAGTACCTCACTCATCCAATACTGATTACACCTTCTGCCAAGCATGCCAGTTTTGAAAATTAAAGCAGTCCATATATCCTAGGTCCTCTTCTTAGTCAGCTAAACCTCTTGATCTGATATATTCAGATCTTTGGGGACCATCCACTGTCTCTTCTCTTGAGGGATTCAGGTACTACATTCAGTTCTTGGATGATCACAGTCGGTTTACCTGGATATTCCCCTTGAAAAATAAGTCTGCAACTTACTCTATCTTCACTCAGTCTCACAAGTTAGTAGAAAGACAATCTAGTTCAACCTTGAAATGTGTTCAAACCGAATGGGGAGGAGAATTTAGAAGTCTTGCACCTTACTTTGCTTAACATGGCATTTCTTTTAGGCATCCATATCCACACACCCACCAACAAAATGGTAGAGTGGAGAGGAAACATAGCCAAATTGTTGAGCAAGGTCTAACCTTGTTATTACAAGCTCACATGCCTTTCAAATTCTGGTGGCATGCATTTCAAACTGTAGTTTATTTAACCAATAGACTTCCTTCTCCTATGTGCTCCAATCTCTCTCCATTTCAAAGTTGTTTCACCACTCCCCAAACTACTCTCACATAAAGGTCTTTGGTTGTGCTACTTATCCATTTCTTAGACCCTATAACCATCACAAATTTGATTTTCATACCATTAAATGCACTTTTATTGGTTTCAATTTGCAACACAAGGGATACTGTTAGTGAATATTAGTGTATGCCCTAGAAACCATTCGTGTTGTCGGTTTCAGAGCATTTTGTCTTGTATCTATATATATCATAAATAATAGAAGAAAGAGTTCTTCAATTCATATATGTAAATTGCTTCCTTTATTCAGTCATGCATTTAAAATAAAGTATGTATATGAATTGTCCAGATGATTCATTTAATAGGTAAATAAATTATCGAAAAGGGTTCCCTATGGAAGCAATATAAATTTGGGCAACTATATTGTACAATAGGCATACCGGATGCTTCCGAAAGATATCATGAGTTGATATAAGTACGGATGACGATGATAGTCATGTCACTAGGGCATTGGTATGGATTAAAGTATATTTTTGCATGAAGTGTATGCAAATGTTGCAAGTGTTTAGTGGTGGAATTTGATGTTAGCATAAAGTTATGGATTATTCATTCATATGATGAATTATGATATTATATATGATTGTGGTAAATTTAATGTAGGATGTTTAATTTGATTAAATTATCTTATAATGCATCATTGCATGGCATAAATTATTATATTTTTGAAACGTAATAATTTGGTTGTTTGAATGGTTTCAAAAAATGATGATGCAAGATGGCATGATTGTCTTTGAAAAGATAAATATGTCATTAAAAGTATTACTTTAGTTAAAAGTAACTTGTGTCATAGAATGATTACTCTTGTAGTAATAAAACCCACTTATCTATGCCATGCATGACTTTTGTGAAAAGTATTGAAATGATGCTAACAATTAAATAGTATATCTTTGGGTGGAATATGACAAAAGTGTTTGTGTAATGATTCCTATAAAATGTGTAATTGTTGCATGGCCCAAAGTTATAATTAAATTACCACATGAATATATATATAATATCTATTAATATATGAGATATATTTATATATTTATATTCATGCCTTTAAATAATTGTTTATTATATTTGGTATGAATGTTTAATATTTATTTATGTGATGAATGAATATTAGATTAGAGGGTTGATCATGGGCGCCATTTGGTTTTCAAAATATTCAAAAGTATTTGTAATATTCTTTTATTAAATGGCTTGTAATAATTAAATTTTATTTATTTATTTTAATCGGGCCTGCGTGCCTAAGATCCAATATGTAATGGAATCGGCTAGACGAGAACCGAAGAGCATCCGGATGACGATCCAATCAAGATATAGTATTAGGGTAAATAGTTTGCCTTTAGGATGTATTTTGAAAAGCCCCATGGTCAACCCACATGCTTTAATTTATGCATATATGTGATATGTATGAATTGTTAATTAAACATGGCATGCTAAAATGAATTAACTAAAGGTTAAACCTAAATCTCCCCAATTTAAAATTATTAAATCCAAGTCTCCCATTGTGGGATAACTAAATTCTTTGATATAAATTTTAATATCCCAAGATTTCTATTATGTGAGGGATACAATCTTTATATCATAGAATTAAGTTGATCTTGTTCTTGGATGGATATTTTCACCTTGACCAAGAATTCTATTATGTGAGGACATGATGAAAATGTCATCCTAAGAAAGCACAATGGTTCGGATTTAACTAGCCTAGGGTACCAAGAATTCTATTATGTGAGGTATCCGAAGCTAGGACAAGGAATATGAATCAAACCTTATATAGTGATATAAAAGGAAAAGAGTTTCCTACTTATTAGACTTAATTAACCAAGAATTCTATTATGTGAGGTTAATTGAATTTGATAAGAAATTGATTCCCCACTAAGAAATTTAATCCAACGAAAATTTCCGGATCCTCTTTAAAGGAGTATAGGACTCGAATAAAATAGTGGGAGCTAATTTGATTATGCATTAAAAGGTTTAAAAGATTACAAGACACTAATAAAATTACTTTTCTTTGCAGTTTCATCTTTGTGATAAATAATCGAAAAATTTTCTTTGCAGTTTCATCTTTGTGATAAATAATCGAAAAAAATGGCTAACAATGTTCTCCTAAGGATAATGGACAATAACATGTTAACCGGACCCAACCTAAAAGATTGGCTAAGAAATCTTAGAATTGTTCTAGATTTTGAAAGAATTGCTTATGTCCTGGAAGCACCTCTTCCACTTGATATTGGACCGGATGCTCCACAAGTTGAGCTTGATGCTCTTGAAAAGTGGAGAGAGGATAGTAGGAGGGCTAAAAATTACATGTTAGCCTCCATGAATAGAGAACTTCAAACTAAGCATGAAGAGGTTTCAAATGCTTATGATATCCTCATAGCTCTACAAGAGTTGTATAGCGAAAATCCAAGAGTGGTTGAGTATGAATTGTGTGCATCCCTCTTTAGCATGAAGTTGAGGGAAGGGGAACCTCCAGCTGATCATACTCTTAAAATGATCAATGGATTAGATCGACTGGATGGATATGGGGTGGTCATGCCAGACCGCCTCAAAGTGAATTTGATTCTACAATCCCTTCCTCCAAGTTATAAACCGTTTATAACTAACTACAATCTCAATAGGATTGAGAGAAACCTCTCGAATCGCTAAATGAGCTTAAAGAATTTCACAGAAGAATGTGAAAGGGAAGGGACATGAGGATATTTTTGCCGCCTCCACTAGCAGGGGCCAATAAAAAGCCCAAAGTGCTACAAAGAGAGGTCCAAAAGTTGGACCCAAGAATAAGAGCTTCAAGAAGCCAGCAAAGCTAAAGGCGTGCAAGGCCGACCGAGTCAAAAGGAAAATGTTTCCACCTGTGGAAAAGATGGACACCTGGAAGAGGAACTGTCCTCAATACCTGAACAGTCTGAAGAAAGGCAAAGGAAAAGCAGGTATGAACCAATGTCTTATGATTGAATATGAATTAAGTGTTAATTCAGATAGTCATTCCTGGATATTAGATTCAGCAAGAACATCTCATGTTTGTATGTCTTTGCAGTACTTGAATAGTTCGAGGTGACAAAGGGCGAGATCATTTTGAGGTTGGCAAATGGGGCACGAGTTGCAGCCGAGGCCATGGGGACTTGCTCACTAAGACTACCTTCAGGACATGTTTTGAATTTGTTTAAAGTATTGTACTTTGAAAAGGCCACAAGAAACATCATTTCTATTTTTGCTTTGTGTAAGGTAGGTTATTATGTACTGTTTAATGGAAATGAATATTCAATACATTTTAGAAATGTTTTAGTTGGTAAAGCTGTGAATACAAATGGTTTGTATGTCTTAGAATTGAATGACTATGCTTCAATCAATACTATTTCTAATAAAAGAACTCGATCTGAATCAAATCCTAAAATTCTATGGCATCATAGATTGGGTCATATAGGAGAGAGAAGATTAATACAGCTTGGAGAAAGTGGGATCCTAAACTCATTGGGTTCTGAACCCTATCCAACCTGTGAATCATGTCTCCAAGGAAAGATGACCAAGTCTCCCTTTAAGACTAAAGGAGAGCGAGCTAAAGAACTTTTAGAACTCATACATACAGATGTGTGTGGACCATTTAATACTTTAGCTAGGGGAGGATTTGAATATTTCATTACCTTTACAGATGATATGTCACGATATGGGTATTTGTATTTAATGAAATGCAAATCTGAATCCTTTGAAAAATTCAGAGAATTCAAGAATGAAGTAGAAAATCAAACTGGAAAGAGTATTAAAATACTACGATCAGATCGTGGGGGTGAATACTTGAGTACGAGTTTCAAGAGTTCTTAAAAGAAAATGGGATCATCTCACAATTGACTCCTCCTTATACACCCCACTTAATGGAGTGTCGAAAGGAGAAATCGTACCTTATTGGATATGGTACGATCGATGGTGAGTTTTACAGACTTACCAATGTCTCTGGGGTACGCTCTCACTGTGCACATCCTTAATGTGGGTCCCGCCTAAAACGTCCCGTAAAACACCGTATGAGATATGGTATGGAAAACGTCCAAGTCTGAATTATATGAAGATTTGGGGCTGCCCAGCTTATGTTAAATTGGTTAAATCTGATAAGCTGGATGTTAAATCCGAGAAGGGTCGGTTCATTGGATATCCTAAAGATAGTTTAGGATATTGCTTTTACTTCCCAAGTGATCAAAGAGTTTGGATCAGTAGAAATGCGCTTCCTCGAGAATGAGTTCTTGGAGGAAGGCGGCGTTGGAAGAAATATTGAACTCAAGGAAGAGTTTGAAGAGCCAAGAACCGAGATTGTGAAGATGGAACGTCCACTCGGCGAACCTCGTATCGATACTATGGTTCCAGTACGAAAGTCTTCTAGAATGTCGAAACCTCCAGAGAGATATGGGTTCCTACATGAGCAAGATTTTGAATCTTACTTAGTGGGAGTAGATGATCATGGTGATGATCCTAGAAGCTACGAAGAAGCAATATTGGATAGAGATTCAGGAAAATGGTGGAAGCGATGGATTCGAGATAGAATCAATGCATGCCAATCAAGTATGGTCGTTCAGGATCCACCCGAGGGAATAATTCCTATAGGTTGTAAATGGGTCTACAAGAGAAAAGTTGGCAAGGATGGGGAGGTAGAGACCTTCAAAGCTCATGGTGGCGAAAGGTTATACTCGAAACAAGGATTGGATTATGAGGAAACCTTCTCCTTTGTAGCTATGATTAAATCCATCCGTATAATGCTAGCCATCGCAGCATACCATGATTATGAAATTTGGCAGATGGATGTCAAAACAGCTTTCCTCAATGGGTTTATTGAGGAAAACATCTATATGGAACAACCGATAGGTTTTGTATCCTCTGCTGAAAGACATAAGGTATGCAAATTGCATCGATCCATTTATGGATTGAAGCAAGCTTCAAGAAGCTGGAACATTCAATTTGACAACATAATCAAATCATTTGGTTTTGTCAAGAATCCGGATGAGCCCTGTGTATACAAATGGGTTAAAGATCATGCCATCATGTTTCTCATATTATATGTAGATGACATACTTTTGATGGGAAATGATATAGGCATGATGACAGAGGTTAAGGTTTGGTTGTCCAAAACCTTCTCGATGAAAGACTTAGGAGAAGCGACATATGTCCTTGGCATTCGTGTCTATAGAGATAGAACGAAAAGGGTAATTGGATTATCCCAAAAATTGTACATAGAGAAAATGCTAAAAAGATTTAGCATAGAGAACTCTAAGAGAGGTCTTTTGCCCTTCACTCATGGTCTTCATCTTTCTAAGGAGATGGGTCCAAAGACCGATGAAGAGCGACAGTGGATGCGTAATGTGCCTTATGCGTCGCCGTAGGTAGCTTAATGTACGCAATGCTATGTACAAGACCCTGATATAGCTTATGCTGTAAGTGTTACGAGCACTATCACGAACCTGGGGAGAAACATTGGTCGGTTGTAAAATCGATCCTTAAGTACTTGAGAAGAACTAAGGATCTAGTTCGAGTTATGGATGTTCCGAGTTAAACATTCAAGGATACTCAGATTCTGATTTCCAATCAGATATTGATGATAGAAAGTCTAAGTCAGGGTACATTTTTATATGTAATGGAGGTGCTGTTAGTTGGAAAAGTTCCAAACAAACAAGCTGGTGACTCCACTACGAAGCGAATACATTCTTGCTTGAAGCGAGCGAAGGAGGATGTTTGGATGCGAAAGTTCGTAATTGAACTTGGTGTGGTTCCGAACATGGCTTACCCGATAAGCATGTTCTGTGACAATATTGGGGGCATTGGCACAGCAAAGGAACCAAGGGCACACCAAAAATCCAAACACATTCAGCGTAAGTATCACATTTTGAGAGAATTCGTTGGAGCTGGAGAGATTTTGATTCTGAAGACTCCTTCAGCAGAAAATGTAGCTGATCCACTGACTAAGGCGATGACACTGAAGCAATTGGACCATCATCTTGAGAAGATGGGTATGAGATACAACATCGAATGGCTTTAGTGCAAGTGGGAGTTTGTTAGTGTATATTAGTGTATACCCTAGAAACCATTCGTGTTGTCGGTTTCAGAGCATTTTGTCTTGTATCTATATATATCATAAATAATAGAAGAAAGAGTTCTTCAATTCATATATGTAAATTGCTTCCTTTATTCAGTCATGCATTTAAAATAAAGTATGTATATGAATTGTCCAGATGATTCATTTAATAGGTAAATGAATTATCGAAAAGGGTTCCCTATGGAAGCAATATAAATTTGGGCAACTATATTGTACAGTAGGCATACCGGATGCTTCCGAAAGATATCATGAGTTGATATAAATACGGATGACGATGATAGTCATGTCACTAGGGCATTGGTATGGATTAACGGTTGGTGAAGTGAGGCGTGGACCGAATAACGACAAATCACTTGGAAAAGCATGTAGTCAATGATTTATCGTTTGGTTATATCAGTGCACGATGTAGTCCTTTGACCTGAGACATTGTAGTCGGATCCGATATGGATGCGTATGGTTCATACAGTGTATAAGTACGAGACTAATCATGTTTCGTATAATAAAGCCTATTTGGTCATGCGTTGTTCATATGCGGAAACGAACGATGGTCAAGAGGGGATCCATTGACTCGAAAATATAGGATCGGGAGTACCGACTTCATCCGGATTCGAGTTTCTAGACGAACATCGATAAATGTCGGAAAACTGAATCTCGGCCGAGTCTATTATTAGTCATACAAAAGTAAGTTTGTGATGACAAGTTCTGGACATATTGATCGACAATTCGGTAGAAGATCGAGTTTAGGATTTTGACGTTCCATGAATCCATACTCGATTAGGATATCTCAATGGAGGGACTTTACTTGCATGGTACGTATGATCTGAAATGGGTTCGATGAAGTATTTCTTCATCGTGGTTTGAGGACTATGGCATATTGCTAGATGTTTACCATAGTCGCTTGGGCCTCCTGGATAGGTTTTCTGGATTCATCCAGAATCCTGCACGGCTAATCCACGGTGGACCTACATGGTCACACCAATAGCCTTGGGAAGTTAGAGAAGGATGAGAGAGAGAAATGATTATCCGAAGAGGGCTAGCACCTTCCGAGGGTAATAACGGGATTTCTATAGTAATAGTTACATATAAAACAATTTGTGACATTTTAAGGGTTAAAATGGTCAAGCAATAATTAATTATATTTAATTATTATATCTTAAAGTGTTAAGATTAATGAGATGAACAAAAATAACCTTTTAATAGTTAAAGGGTAAAAAGGGTAAATTTATGGGTTGTTAATGTAAACTAGTTTAGTTTACATGGGCCCTTGAATAATATTGATTATTCAAAGGGAAGCATATTAAATTCGTGGGGTCCCTTTATAAAATAAGATTTTATTGGGCTTGGAAGTGAAAAATAAATAATTGCAAAATAGCCCAAGTATATATAAGTGCAAAAGGTTGCATTTTTGTTCATTATTCACTTGTTCACTCAAACACAAACTAAAAGCTCTCTCTCCCTAGCCAAGGCCACTCTCTAATCCTCTCAAGGTGGTGTTAAAGTGTGGAGGTTTCATCCTTTTGAAGCTAATCTTCATCAATCCAAAGCAAAGGAGTAGGTATAATCTCATATCCAAGCTTTGCATGTAAACCGTTTTTTTAATCCATGCTTTCATGCTTTCATTCTCCATCTCCACCACTCTTCATGCATGCTGAATCTTTCAGATACAAATGTCTTGCTCCAAGTGGTTGAATCTTTATATGTCAAAGTGTCAAATTTGATGAAATGGACTTTCCTTTCATCTCTCCTAAAGTTTCCAATGCTTCAACCTCTCATACAGACCTCATACAGTCATCATCTGGTCCTACTTTTAAGTTTACCTGGCATGTTCCTAAATCTATGTTACCTTCTTCCTCACAGCATCTATCATCTTCTGTATCTCTTAAATTGCCTGATAATCCCATGAGTGACTCTCAAACACCTCACACTTCAAAATCAGTGACTGACCAACCTGTTTCTACTCCACTGGTTGAAAAGTCTCCATCCTCTTCTCCTTGTCCTACTACATCTAATCAGGTCTTCAACAAGCATGATTTAACTTTAGTTCATGACATTCCTATGTCTGTTACTTCTCCTATCACCATTGATTCTAATGCATCTTTTGACACTATACCATTAATTGTTGACTTATCCTTTCCTCCATCCAATATCTCAACCCAAAACACTCATCAAATGATAACTAGGTCCAAAGCCAAAGCTCATAATACTGCCCTTATTTCCACCTCTCACCTTGATACCAAGGAACCAAACACTGTTTCAGAAGCACTCTCTTATCCCTCTTGGATAGCTACTATGTAATCAAAATTTGAAGCTCTTTTAGCTAATCAAACCTAGGAACTAGTTCCACTGACTCCAGACATGCATCCAGTGGGCTGTAAATGGGTGTTTAAAGTTAAACATAATGTTGATGGTTCTATCCAAAGGTTCAAAGCAAGATTAGTTGCAAAAGGCTTCCAGCAAACCCCTAGAATTAACTACCTGGAAACCTTCAGTCTAGTGTGAAATCACCCACTATTAAAGTAATTCTCAGCCTAGCCGTGAGCCATGAATGGGACATCCACCAGGTTGATATTAACAATACATTCTTGAATGGTGAATTAGTTGAAAATGTGTATATGGTACAGCCAGAAGGGTTTGTGGATTCTGCCACTCATCATGTATGCAGGCTGAAAAAGGCACTCTATGGGTTGAAGTTAGCTCCAAGAGCCTGGTTTGACAAACTTAAAGCAGCATTTCTAGATTGGGACTTTGTACATTCAGTGGTTGATCCAAGTTTGTTTATTTTTCAAAATCAAGACCAAGTAATGTATGTCTTAGTCTATGTGGATGATATACTCTTGATAGGAATACTCCTCATCTGATTCAAGACATTGTCCAGAAGCTTAACACTCAATTTGCTTTGAAGATTCTTGGATCTTTAGAGTATTTTTTAGGCTTTGAGGTTACCCGAGATGCAACTGGTCTTTACATGAATCAAGAAAAGTATGCAAAGGAGATTCTAATCAAAACCAAAATGGTTGATTGCAAACCATGTTCTACCCCAATGGCAGTCGGCACTAAACTAACTCCTGATGACAATGATCTATTTGACAATCCTGCACTTTACCAAAGTACCATTGGAGCCTTGCAATACCTTGTCCTATCCAGACAAGACATTGCTTATTCAGTCAACAAACTGAGCCACTTTTTAAAGGCACCAACACAACTACACTGGCAAGCTTGTAAGAGGCTTCTGAGATATATTAAAGGGACTTATAATTATGGAGTTCATTTCACTAAGAGCCATCGGTTTCAACTGGAGTGTTTCACTGATGCTGATTGGGCCAGCAGCTTGCATGACAGAAGATCAACAAGCGTCTGCTGTGTGTTTCTTGGATCCAACTTAATTCAGTGGTATTCTAGAAAATAGAGAGTTGTTGCTCTGTCATCTACTGAAGCAGAGTATCGAGCCCTTGCACAAGTATCAACTGAGATTGTTTGGTTTTGCGGTCTGTTCTCTGAAATTGGGTTACAACTTTCTGGTATTCCTGTCATTTAGTGTGACAACCAAAGTGCTGGTTCATTGGCCTCTAATCCTGTCTTTCATGGCAGGACAAAACACATTGAGCTTTGTGCTTATTATGTGAGAAATCAAGTTACTGACAACAAACTGAAAGTTCAGTACGTTCCTACTGAATTTTAGAAAGCAGATGTTCTTACTAAACCCTTGTCAGCCTCCAAGTTTGCAACATTTCGAGAAAAACTCAATAAAAGAGCTCCTCCATAAGTGTAATCAATCTGCTGCTGCTGCTGCTGTGTTGAGTTTTCAATCTTTTTCAGTGTTGAGTTTAATGCTATTTCAGTAATGAGGTGCTGAAGTTTTACTTTGGTTACATAAAAGCAAAAGCAAGATGGTACACACAAAAGCAAACTCAAAATTGTCAATACAATGCAAATCCTTTATAGCAATATACTTATATGGAATACCTTCTATTCTAAAAGCATACTAGAGTATAAACACAAATTTTAACACAAACTATAACTAGTTTTCACATGAATAGCACTCCATATTTTAGCTGAAATATGGATTTGGCTCTCTCAGAAAGGCATTGGTCAAGGCAGATTCAGATACAAAAGAAGCCACCAATAGACGTAAAGCCTGCAAAGCAAAACAAATTCATAACATATCAACACGGGAAATCCTTAAAATACATGTATGAAACCTTATATTGTTTGTTGCATCTTGCTAGATGAATCTCTATGATTATGTCCCAGAATACTGTATGGTTTCCAATAGTAACATTCTAGCAGGTTAGGCAAAATAAAAGAAAGTTAAATTATAGGGACTTGAATTTTGAAGAAATTCTTAAAGGTTGTATGCCAAAATCACTATGCGTTTCTATAACAAGATCTCAAAATAGGTAAAAGAAACTACTATCATAAATCATGGGATGCTTTGCTAGAGTTTAATACTGAAATATTTATGTCAACTTACCTTCTCACTGCCCACACGCACAACACGCTCCTCAATATCACTGAAAGGTACTTTCAAATTGTTCAAAAGAGATAGACTTTGGACTGGAGATATGCGTGTGATGATCAGATTGTCAGTTACTGTAAACATTACTGGTCCAGCCACATATCCTCCTCTTGTGACATCTTTAAAATGAGACTTAGGATCCTTGATAGTTAAAATTGAACTTCTACAATGAGGTCCAGAAGGAATTTCACCATCAGAAGTCAGTTGAGAATTATAACTAGAATAGTCTGCATAATAGTATGTTGGGTGCAAACCTTCCTCAAAGCCTAAAGGATGGTTCTCGTAGCTAAAATCAGGAGCGAGCTTCGGACTGATGAGGATTTCCTTGTGTTCATTAGATTTAAAGTATTTCTCAGCATCGAGATCCTGAACACTATTGTACAGGTGGGTTAAGGATCCTTTTGAAAAGCCACTTTGCATTTCTTTTATTATATAACCAAGTGGAACAGTTAGGAAACTGGAAACTAAATCAACAAATTCTTCACTTGCTTCAGCAAAACAAACAATTTTCTTGGATTTGCTGACGATAAGCTTTACATGAATCTTCCCGTCCACATTTGATTCTGGTTCTTCAACTGTAGATTCAACATAGATATTCTGATCAAAATCTTCTTTGCCGAACTTTGGTGCTGAATTTTGTTTCAGCAAAGTTTCTGTCAAAGGTTTCTTTGATACTAGTGAGCACTTGAGCAAAGTGAGAACCTGAAAGAAGGCATCATGTCATGAACACAACCACAGTTCATCTATCTAACAACTTGGGAAATTATTAATTATATTCAAAGAGATGACATGATAAAAGATGATAGTAGATCTAATGCAGCCAGCATAAAAACAAGGCTAACACATGATTATGTCTTGATAGTCGGTAAACAAGTCTCAATCATAGAAATTTACTTCGTAAAGTTGAAGGAAAATCTGAAAATCATTCTATATCTTAAAAAAGACAAATAATATGTTTATGTAGGGTGGTAACAACCAAGCCTAACAAAAGACTCCCAATCAACAAAGAAATAAAATACAAATTAATTAAAGAAAACAAAATCCTAACTGTTGACTAATTATCTCATAGAAAAAGACTCTAAATAAAATAGGAAAAAGAGGCAAAAAACTTAAACGAACCCTAAACAAGTTAAAATAGTAGATTTTGGGTCTGAATACGACACCCAACCAAGGACCCAGGTTGCCACATCGTCGGACTTGAAACAAGCTTTCCGTTAATATCTTATAGGTCTCGTAACTCCTCCCAAATAAAAAATCATGACTATTTTAAGTTAGTATACCCATGTTTGAGCTTCTGACGCTCAACCCTCTCCAAGAAGTCATCTGCTAAGCCTTCTTTGTCAAGAGCAAATTCAAAAGCCCTACCTTTTGTCAATTATAATTGTTGATTAGTTAGCTTCTGACATTTTTAGCTTGACTAAGCAAACTGCATTGAAGGTGAATTATTTTTAGGAGATGTTCATCACGAGTACGAATTGGTTTCTTCATGTACTATGTTTAATCAAAGATGGTAGAATCCGATAAAAATATTAAATTTTAGAATCAGAATGAAACAGTTACCTCATCTATTCCTACGTCGATGTTGTAGTAGTTATACTTCTCAATGGTGCTGTAGTCCGTGAGTCCTAGCTTGGATAGTACAGATACGCCTGCTTCTATTGATGAGGGCTTTACTTGTAATTCATCACTTATTATAAATTGGTTCAGTCCTTTAACAAACACTTCTCTATCTCGAGCATCAAAAACTAACTTTTTTGTCTTCTCTGACAAATTCATCGTCCTATTCATGAGCCGTCCACATTCGCAAACAGCATTAGGGTAGAGACTCAATAACTTGTGCCCATAAATTGTACATTCTGTAGTGCACAAGAAGTACCTCGGCAGCTCACCATCGTCAATTTGCAATTTTAGTCTCTTGTTCTGAGGTGCAGCGTCATTTCTGGGGCATAGCAACATGGTCTTGCATGCTTCAGTCCGGAAACACCGCATATCAAGGTTCTTAATGCTTTCATACAAGTTGTTCATGCAACCTACCGCCACTGTTGGTGGTTTATTATGATTAGAAATGAGCCTGATGATAGTTCCCATGGGCATTGTCAAGAAGCTAAAGAGAACATCAGTAAAGTCAACATCTGATTCCGCAAATATAACTCTGTTGTTCTCTTTATCCACCAAGGCCTTCAAGCTAATTGCTTTTGCTTTGTCCGTTGTCATTGAGTATATGCTTTCAACCTGCAAAATCAATGCTTAATCAATTACTTATCTAAGCCTGAACCCTTGTGTTCATACACTTCAGGAAATTTTGAAATCTATGCAAAAGCTCATTTTCTGGCTAAAAGCATATATAGTTATTGGATTTCGTAAACAAAACCTAATTGTAAAAAGCAGAAATTCAACAAATAGCCATTTTCTTGCAACAAGGAAAAGGATAAATTGATTCAAGAACACTATGATTCTAAGCTGATCTCCACAAGGCTGGAAGATTCAAGGACTTTTTCTTAGCGCAAATGTTCACATACATATTGTACATTAAGGAAAAAACATAAATCATTGATGATTGAACGAAGCAACGAGTTTTATATAAACTTTTTCATAAACTTACTTAAAGGAGTTCAATGGGCTAGAAAAGAACATCATCAGAAAAATCAAAACAATAAGATGGTGGAGATGTGATCATTAATTAAGGTTTAAAAGTCGTTAAAATCTTGAATGTTTAGAGCTTTCTGGGATTGAAATAATGATTAAAACATTCTAAACACTGACTAATAAAAGCTAAGATAAAATGACTAATACAAGTAATAATTCTACAGAGAAAACAGCCCATATAGTCATGCGATTAACTCTAGCTCAGATGCTCAAGAACTTAACTTTAAAAGCAACTGATGTTATATGACAAAAACATATATAGTACCTGCTGGTCACCAAGCTACTGTTGCTGGAGAGGAGTTCAATGAAGGATTCAGAGAGCAGAGAGTGGAGAAAATCAAGTAGAAGGGAGATTTTAAGTATGTTAAAAAGTGCATCCGTACATGTGTGGTCCACTAACTTTAGCAACTTCCTTTTGAAGGCAAGAATTCTTAAGGGAGAAGAAATAAACAGTCCAGTATTTGACTTGACTTTGGATCTTCTTGTAACAGAGAAAATATTTATTCTTAGAGAAAATGCTCTCTACATGTGTGGTCCATTATCTTTAGCAACTTCCTTTTTAAAGCAAGAATTCTTAAGGGAGAAGAAATTAACAGTCCAAATCATGTAACTTAAGCTAACAAAAATGTTGCAACTCTACGGACGAATACATTATAAAGTAAGATATGGTGCCTGGTTTCCAGCTAGTACATTGCTGGAAAGAAGCGGAAAATTTTAGGAAAGAATATATACAGTAAGTTAAGCCCAGAGTTTGGTTATTTTGTAATTTTGTTGACATAATTTGTGTTTTTGGTAAAGGGGAAAGTTACTTTTGTAATTAATATATAGATATATAAAGAAAATTCACAAGCTACCAATTACAAGATAATTCATTATCCCTTCATTCTTAACTTTTAACACCACTATCTGATGTCAAATTAGGGTCACTTTTTGTTGGAAAAAAAGTTTACTTCCTACATCTTAAACAAAATGTATAAATGTATAATTTATTGCCTTTCAGTTGAGCCAATGTTTCAGTCCACAAACACCATATCATTTGCCTATTCATGCGTCTTGATTCTGGAAATTTTATAAAAATAAAAATTTCAGAAGTTTAGCTTCCAAACTCGCATAAAAACCTGAAAGTTGTAACACAGATGTCTTGTTTCTCAATTTGTGCAGATTAGAAGAAAAGCATAGTTTTGTTGTGTGTGTTTGTGAGAAAGAAAGATGTTACGCATATAAGCAAACTCAAATTGCAAATACAATGCAAATCCTTTGTAGTAACATATATGCAATACCCTCTTGTTTAAGAGCATGCTAGAGTACAAACACAAATTTTAACAAAATATATAAAAAGGTTTCACATGAACAACATTCTATATTTTAGCTGAAAAAAATTAACTTGACTATTCTGAATTTGGCTCTCTCAGAAAGGCATTGGTCAAAGCAGATTCTGATATCAAAGAAGCCACCAATAGATGCAAAGCCTGCAAAGTAAAACAAATTTATAAGGTATCAACAAGGGAAACAGATTCATAAGGTATCAACAAGGGAATTGATATCATGCTTTCAGATAATCTTCAATATTCTCTTCTTGAACAGCTTTTGAATCAAAACTAACCATTTATATAGTCTAATTAATGGGAGGTGGTAATGCATAAACAAAAGTAGAATTGGCACTAGCTTAGTGTGGTAGATTATTGGCTTGGCAGAATAATCTGATAGCATTTGTATTTTACTTCTA
>CM047907.1:26099195-26144358 GCA_026229545.1 Pistacia atlantica
AATTTTGAATTCTTATGGAGTTATAACATAACAAAACTTAGGGGGTGAGCGGTTCCGGCACGCACTTTTCCTCGGAGAACGAACCGAACCGACAGACAGTTCCCAAAAAAAGGAACCGAAACTGGAACCGCAGACAGAGTTCTTCAATTCAAGGAACCGGAACCTAAAATGCAGGTTCCGATTCCTTTCAGGTACCCTATAAAAAATCAATTACCCCCCTATTAGTTTAAAAAATAACAAAAACACCTTATAAGTTTACAAATACAACCCTAACAAATTTTCGTTATTCATTCATTTATGTCCAATGTAACTCATAACCTGTAATCTCTAAGCAACGCTTGAATTCAACCAATTCATCACAATTCACATAAAATTCGTCAATCAAAACCAAAACACAAACAATTATTCATCACAATTCACATAAAATAACTTCACCAAAATCATTTAAACAACCAACAATTCTTAATACTAATTACTAACATTGCCATTTGCCGAGGGTCTATTTGATAAGTTAATAAATTATTAATGTTTATAAATTTATTAATTTAATGTTATAATTGGTTAATTAGGTATTTATAATATACCAAATATAATTTAGTAAATTTAATATTAGAAACAAGTAATATTATAATTAAATAAGTGATCATACTACAATGTAAATTGTAATGTTATAATTAATTAAGTGATCATACTACAATGTAAATTGTAATGTTATAATTAATTAAGTAATATATTATTTAATTATAATGTAATATTATAATTAATTAAATTGTTAATCATTTAATTAAGTATTATAATATTGTTTATAATAGAATGTTATAATTAATTAAATAATCATACCATAAATTTATAATATAATGTTATAATTAATAAAATTATAATAATTCGATTAAATATTGTGCAAATTAGTAAATTACTAATGTTTATAATATAATGTTATAATCAATTAAGTAATCATTTAATTATGTAATGTTATAATGAATTAAGTAATCGTACTACAAATCTATAATTTAATATTATAATTAATTAAATTTCAAATCATTTAATTAATATACTAATGTTTATAATGAAATGTTATAATTGATTAAGTAATCATATTACAAATATATAAAGTAATGTTATAATTAATTAAATTTTTAATCGTTTAATTAAGTAATGTAATAGTATAGTAAATTACTAATGTTTATAATGTAATATTATAAATTCATAACTAATTAAGTAATTATGCAATCATTTAACTATATAATGCTATAATTAAGTAAGTGATTATAATATAATGTAATATAATAATATTATAATTTAATTGAGTAATTATTTAACTATAATATAATGCTTAATTAATGTTTATAAGGTAATGTTATAATTAATTAAATTTCTTATCATTTAATTAAGTATTGTGCTAATGTTTATGTAATAAATTAGTAATTACTAATGTTTAAAATATAATATCATAACTCATAATCAATTAAGTAATTATTTAATTATGTAATGTTATATTAATTATATGATCATACTATAATAGTATAATGTAATGTTATAATGAATTAAGTAATCATACTACAAATCTATAATTTAATATTATAATTAATTAAATTTCAAATCATTTAATTAATGTACTAATGTTTATAATGGAATGTTATAATTGATTAAGTAATCATATTACAAATATATAAAGTAATGTTATAATTAATTAAATTTTTAATCGTTTAATTAACTAATGTAATAGTATAGTAGATTACTAATGTTTATAATGTAATGTTATATATTCATAACTAATTAAGTAATTATGTAATCATTTAACTATATAATGCTATAATTAAGTAAGTGATCATAATATAATGTAATATAATAATATTATAGTTTAATTGAGTAATTATTTAACTATAATGTAATGCTTAATTAATGTTTATAAGGTAATGTTATAATTAATTAAATTTCTTATCATTTAATTAAGTATTGTGCTAATGTTTATGTAGTAAATTAGTAATTACTAATGTTTAAAATATAATATCATAACTCATAATCAATTAAGTAATTATTTAATAATGTAATGTTATATTAATTATATGATCATACTATAAATAGTATAATGTAATGTTATAATGAATTAAGTAATCATACTACAAATCTATAATTTAATATTATAATTAATTAAATTTCAAATCATTTAATTAATATACTAATGTTTATAATGGAATGTTATAATTGATTAAGTAATCATATTACAAATATATAAAGTAATGTTATAATTAATTAAATTTTTAATCGTTTAATTAAGTAATGTAATAGTATAGTAAATTACTAATGTTTATAATGTAATGTTATAAATTTATAACTAATTAAGTAATTATGTAATCATTTAACTATATAATGCTATAATTAAGTAAGTAATCATAATATAATGTAATATTATAATTTAATTGAGTAATTATTTAACTATAATGTAATGTTTAATTAATGTTTATAATGAAATGTTTATAAGATAATGTTATAATTAATTAAATTTCTTATCATTCAATTAAGTATTGTGCTAATGTTTATATAGTAAATTAGTAATTACTAATGTTTAAAATATAATATCATAACTCATAATCAATTAAGTAATTATTTAATTATGTAATGTTATATTAATTATATGATCATACTATAATAGTATAATGTAATGTTATAATGAATTAAATAATCATACTATAAATCTATAATTTAATATTATAATTAATTAAATTTCAAATCATTTGATTAATATACTAATGTTTATAATAGAATGTTATAATTGATTAAGTAATTATATTATAAATATATAAGGTAATGCTATAATTAATTAAATTTTTAATCGTTTAATTAACTAATGTAATAATATAGTAAATTAGTAAATTACTAATGTTTATAATGTAATGTTATAAATTCATAACTAATTATGTAATTATGTAATCATTTAACTATGTAATGCTATAATTAAGTAAGTGATCATAATATATAATGTAATATAATAATATTATAATTTAATTGAGTAATTATTTAACTATAATGTAATGTTTAATTAATGTTTATAATGAAATGTTTATAAGGTAATGTTATAATTAATTAAATTTCTTATCATTTAATTAAGTATTGTGCTAATATTTATGTAGCAAATTAGTGATTACTAATGTTTAAAACATAATATCATAACTCATAATCAATTAAGTAATTATTTAATTATGTAATGTTATAATTAATTATATAATCATACTATAATGTAATGTTATAGTGAATTAACTATTAAATAATCATACTATAAATTTTTAATGTAATATTATAATTAATTAAATTTTTAATCATTTAATTAAGTTTGTACTAATGTTTATAATAAACTCAATTAATCAAGTAGTAATCAATTAATGTAATGCTATAATTAATTATACTATAAATCAATTAAGTAATGTTATAAAATTATAATTAATTAAGTAATTATTTAACTATAATGTAATGTTATAATTGATTAAGTATGATATTTAACTAGTAATTAAATTTATTAATGTTTATCAATTTATCATATATAATTAATTAATTGCTAATTTATTATAGATATATTTAGAACTTGATAATTGAAGTAAATAACTAAATATATTATTACTCAATCAAATATACTATTTTATTCAAAAATAATTCTTTTAATAACATTAAAAATGTAAAACACTTTTAATTGGATCATAATTCCAATTATTCACTTAATTGATCAAAACTTTAATATTAATGTATTATAATATATTAAAGCTTTTAATATGGTGTAATTTATATGTAATAAGTATAATTGTATTCGTATATTTATTTAATTAGGTTATTCTAAAAATTTAACTTTTTCTATTTTAAATTTTTTTATATGTAAAATAATAGAAACTCCCCCATTATTTACATTTCACAAATATTTCATTATAGTCCAGGTTCCAAAATAGGTTCTAAACAGGTTCCAAAAACAGGTTCCAATATAGGTTCCAAAACAGGTTTCAAACAGGTTCCAAAACAGGTTCCAAAACAAGTTCCAAATAGGTTCAAAAACAGGTTCCAAACAGGTTTCAAAACAGGTTCCAAACAGGGTACCCTTTTTACGGTTCGGCCTTCAGGTTCAGGTTCCTCCGGGGTAAGAAGAGGCAATCGAACCACAGATGGTTCCAAAAATTGGGAAGGCCGGAACCTACCCGCACAGATGTAGGTAGGTTCCTGGTTTCATTCCGGTTCTTACCCCCGGTTCCGGTTCTACCCGCTACCCGTGCTCACCCCTGTCAAAACTTAAAATGGAATATTCTCATATATCGTTAAGAGAAAACGACTTTGTCCCACCCAAGGTTTGCCTTTATAACACTTTTCCACTCAAAAAATTTCAAAATACTACTTTCCCACTCAAAGTTTATATTCTTGGCATTCGATGAGTTATCAAGAACCAGAGTAAGAGGGGTTTTGTAGATTGGAAGTCGGTGGATTGAATGGTGGTAACAAATTGAATATTCACTGCCGGAATCAGTCGGAAATAGGCTAAGAATAGGAAACCCTAAATTTGCGGTGGCCAACAATCGGTGAGAAATCAGATGTCAGAGAGAGAGGGGTTTTATAGAGAAGAGACCGGAGATTCAAATGGTTGTGATGAAGAGAACATTTCGCTGTCGTCGGCTTTGGGTATTAACGGAATATAAATTTTGGGTGGGAAAATAGTATTTTGAAACCTTTTGGGTGAGAAATGTCATTAAGGCAAACCTTGGGTAGCAAAAAGTCATTTACTCATATTGTTCATGAAATTCGTGGATGCGTTTGTTACTTTCGCCAAACGTTTAAAAGCGAAAAATTGCAATATTCTCATACTGCTGTTGTTTGTTTCCAGAAATATTACACATCAGAATAGTTAGAAAACAAAATTTACATTTCATAATTGTGCATTTTCCCGGAAATTTCTTGCCTCTGTCAATCTGCAGCAAGTTGGTAAGTTGTGCATTTTGTACCTGAGATGTATTGGATGAACTTATCAAAATACAGTAATGTGTGTTCATGTTGCTTTGTGCTTGTTTGTTTTGTGTATGTTTATGTGCTGAGATTGATAGAGCATGAACACTCAAATGCTTTTCCTTATTACTGAGGCTTCTGATAAATACCATGCCATGTTTTATCTGCTGTAGGAGAACTGAGATGTCCTCAAATTTCTAGCTTGTAGGAGAACCAAGATGACCTCAAAATTTCTAGCTTTGGCTCTCCCTATGCAAGACATTGGTTAGAGCGGATTCCGACACAAAAGAAGCCACCAATAGACGTAAAGCCTGGTAAGTAAAACAAATTCACAAATTATCAAAAGGGAATGAATTATCTTGTCATTCAGGTGATTTTCACTGGTTTAATTCTCGTCGCATAAAGATTTTGAATAATGTGAGGTGGCAAGGCAGAAGCAACAGTTGAATTGGCTAGGCAGAGTAAATATATACTCTTATAGCACTTGCTTGAATAATAAAGCTCATTGGTATGTTACTTCTACTGTCTTATTGTTGATTGAACTTAGAAAGCACCTATGAAATATATGCAAAAAGAAATCAATAGATACATTGTTAAAGTTTTACTGCAGAAATATGTATGTTAACTTACCTCCTCGCTGCCCACATGCACAACACGCTCCTCTATGTCACTGAAAGGTATATTCAGTTTGTTCAAAAGATACAAACATGAGATTTGGGATATAGGTGTTATGATCAGATTGCTGGTCCTGTAAAAAATCCACCTCCTCTTGAGGTTTCCTTAATATGAGATTTTGGATCCTTGACAGTTAAATATGAAGTTTTCCAACCACATCCAGAAGGGATATTATCTTTGGAAGTGAGAAGAAAAACGTGTGAACAATGAGAAACAGAAAGGTGGGATGGTTCTCATAGCTAAAATCAGCAGCAAGCTTAGAACTAAGTAGCACTGCCTTGTGCTCATTTTATTCTGAAAAAATGTATGAATGTGTAATTTGTTGGCTTTCAGTTAAGCCAATGTTTCAGTCCTCAAACACCATGCCATTGGCCTATTCATGCATCTTGCTTCTGGAAATTTAACAAAAATAAAAATTTTAGAAGTTTAGCTTCCCTATCTCGCATAAAAACCTAAAATTTGTAATGCAGAAGTCTTGTTTCTCAATTGGTGCAGATTAGAAGAAAAACATAGTTTTATCTTGTGCGTTTGTTAGACAGAAAGATGGTACACACAGAAGCAAACTCAAAATTGCAAATACACTGCAAATCCTTTGCAGTAACATATTTATATGCAATGCCCTCTGGTCTAAGAGCATGCCAGAGTACGTACAGACACAAATTTTAATAAAATACATAAAAAAGTTTAACATGAACAACATTCCATATTTTAATAGAAAAAAAAATTATCCCGACTGTACTGGATTTGGCTCTCTCAGAAAGGCATTGGTCAGAGCGGATTCCGATACAAAAGAAGCCACCAATAGACGCAAAGCCTGCAAAATAAAACAAATCCATAAGGTATCAACAAGGGAATTGATATCATGCTTTCAGATAATCTTCAATGGATTCTCTTGCTGAACAGCTTTTGAATTAAAACTCCATCTGTATAGTCTAATTAATGGGAGGTGGTAATGAATGCAGCAGCAAAAATAGAACTGGCAGTAGCTTAGTGTGGTAGATTATTGGCTTGGCACAATAAATTCATAGCAATGCCTTGCACTTTGACAAGACTTACAACATAAAAATAATAAAAGATACAGATAGTATGGGAATCTAAACCCTGCAGTTCTTCATTGTTACTTTTGAAGATTATAAGACTTCTAATGCTCTTGCCAAAGTGAGGAAAAATCTTAAAATACGTGTATGAAACTTTATATTGGTTGCTGCATCTTGCTGGGTGAATTTCTGTGATTATGTCCCAGAATAATGTTTTGCACTAAGAAAATGAAAATGATTGATATAGCAGGTTTTGTCATACTTTATGGTTTCCAATAGTAACATTCTAGCAGGTTAGGCAAAATAAAAGAAAGTTAAATCATAGGGACTTTCTTATGCCAAAATCACCATGCGTTTCTATAACAAGATCTCAAAGTAGTTAAAAAAAACTACTATCAGAAATCATGGGATGCTCTGTTACAGTTTAATACTGAAATATTTATGTTAGCTTACCTCCTGACTGCCCACATGCACAACACGCTCCTCAATATCACTGAAAGGTACTTTCAATTTGTTCAGAAGAGACAGACTTGAGACTTGAGATATGGGTGTGATGGTCAGATTGTCAGTTACGGTAAACATTGTTGGTCCAGTCACAAATCCTCCTCTTGTGGCTTCTTTAAAATGTGACTTAGGATCCTTGACAGTTAAAATTTTACTCGAAGTAAATCCAGAAGGAATTTCACCATCAGAAGTCAGTTTTACTACAAAATGAAAACCATTAAAACATTCTGTAGCACGGTATGTTGGGTGCAAACCTTCTTCAATGCCTAAAGGATGATTCCCATAGCTAAAATCAGGGGCGAGCTTCGGACTGATGAGCATTTCCTTGTGCTCATTAGATTTCAAGTATTTCTCAGCATCGAGTTCCTGAATACTATTGTACAAGTGAGTTAAGGATCCTTTTGAAATGCTACTCTGCATTTCTTTTATTATATAACCAAGTGGAACAGTTAGGAAACTGGAGACTAAATCAACAAATTCTTCACTTGCTTCGGCATAACAAACCATTTTCTTGGATTTGCTGACCATAAGCTTTACATGAATCTTCCCATCCACATTTGATTCTGGTTCTTCTACTTTAGATTCAACATAGATGTTCTGATAAAAATCTTCTTTACCGAACTTTGGTGCTGAATTTTGCTTCAACAAAGTTTCTGTCAAAGGTTTCTTTGACACCAGTGAACACTTCAGCAAAGTGAGAACCTGAAAGAAGGCATCAGGTCACGAATACAACCACAATTCAATTAACAAATTGTGAAATTATTAAGCGTATTCAGAGAGCTGATATAATAAAAGATGATAATAGATCAAATTCAAAAGCCCTACTTTTTGCCAATTATAACTATTGATTAGTTAGCTTATGACATTTTTACCTTGACTGTGAAACATTTTTCCTTTCCTTTTTCCTTTTAATCCCCATCATTTACTTCTAGAAAAGCAAACTGCATTGAAGGTGAATTATTTCCAGGAGATGTTCATCACGAGTACAAATTGGTTTCTTCTATGTACTAAGTTTGATCATACAAAACGATTCTTAACTACAAATAATGGTAGAATCTGATAAAATTATTAAGTTCTAGAATCAGAATCAAATAGTTACCTCATCTACTCCTATGTCGATGTTGTACTCCTCAATGGCACTACAGTCCATGAATCCCAGCTTGGACATTATAGAAAGGCTTGCTTCTCGTGATGAGGGCTTTACTTGTAATTCATCACTTATTATAAATTGGGTCAGTCCTTTAACAAACACTCCTCTATCTGGAGCATCAAAAACTAACTTTTGTCCAGTCTTCTCTGACAACTCCATCGTCCTATCCATGAGCCGTCCACATTCGCAAACAGCATTAGGGTAGAGACTCAGTAACTTGTGTTTATAAATGGTGCAATCCATATAGCAAAAGAAGTACCTCAGCAGCTCGCCATCATCAATTTGCAATTTTAGTCTCCTGTTCTGAGCTGCAGCACCATTTCTGGGGCATAGCAACATGGTCTTGCATGCTTCACTGCGGAAATACTGCATGTCAAGGTTCTTAATGCTTTCATACAAATTGTTCATGCAACCTATCTCCACTGTTGGTCGTTGGTTATGATTAGAAATAAGCCTGATGATTGTTCCCATGGGCATTGTCAAGAAGCTAAACAGAACATCAGTAAAGTCCTCATCTGATTCCGCAAATATAACTGTGTTGTTCTCTTTGTCCACCAAGGCCTTCAAGCTAATTGCTTTTGCTTCTTCCTTAGTCACTGAGTACATGCTTTCAAATCTTGCTTTGTTCAAATACTGAATACAACCTGCAAAATCAATTACTTATCTAAACCTGAAGCCTTGTGTTCCTACACTTGAAGAAATTTTGAAATCTATGCAAAAGCTCATTTTTTGGGTAAATGCATATGTAATCATTGGATTTCGTACACAAAATCTAATTGCAATAAACAGAAACTCAACAATTAGCCATTTTCTTGAAACAAGGGAAAGGATAAATTGATTCAAAAACACCATGATTCTAACTGATCTCCACAATGCTGGAAGATTCTAATTGATGATAAAAGCTAAGATAGGATAAATTGATTCAAAAACACCATGATTCTAACTGATCTCCACAATGCTGGAAGATTCTAATTGATGATAAAAGCTAAGATTAAATAACTAATAAAAGTCATAATTCTACAGAGCAAACAGCCCATATAGTCATACTATTAACTCTAGCTCAGATGCTCAAGAATTTAACTTGAAAATTAACTGATGTTATATGACAAAAACATATATAGTACCTGGGGATCACCAAGCTACTGTTGCTGGAGAGGAGTTCAATGAAGGATTCAGAGAACAAAGAAGCAAGTAGAAGTAAGTTAAAAGGTGTATCCGTAGATGTGTGGTCCAATATCTTTAGCAACTTGCTTTTTAAGGCAAGAATTCTTAAGGAAGAAGAAATGAACACCAGTAATTGACTTGACTTTTGATCTTCTTGTAATAAAGAAAATAGAAATACAATCACAATACACAAAGAGACACGATATTTATGCAGTTCAACATAACTGATCTACATCCACGGATAAGAGAAATATATTATAGTTTCATGAATACGATATACAAGAGTACAGAACACCATAAACCTAGTATAGAAACAATCCTACTTTCTAATAATCTCAACTCAGTAAGCGGAAACAATCCAAGTTTCCAAGACACAAACTCAGTTTCCAAGATACTCGTCACATGGTGTTTAATAACCCTTACATCAAACACCTTGTATTTTCATATTCTTTCATAATCTTGAATTAGTTCTCACCCCTATATTTATAAGTAGTATATGAGACATGCTATTTCTAACATGATTCATATTTCAATTCTTAACAAGACTCTCGTAACTTTCTTCCTATTTATAATTGTATTCTTTATTAAATAGTTTTCTAAAAATATACGATTTTACATGGAATAAATAAGAAAGTGAGCCATAATATCCCAACACAATAAGCCATATTTTAGCTGAAATAAGATTATCTTGACTGTTCTAGATTTGACTCTCTCAGAAAGGCAATGGTCAAAGTAGATTCGGATACAAAAGAAGCCACCAATAGACACAAGCCTGTAATGCAAAACAAATTCACAAAGTATCAACAAGGAAAGAAAATAGCAATTCAATAATTTTATTGGATTTTTAATGTCATAAAGCTCATGAATGATTCAGAACTCTCCATTTGTGCAGCATAATGAGTGGGAAAAGGAATACATTCAGTAGAGTGGAATCTGAACACATTAGTGTCCTCAATTCCACTTCAAAGCAAATTATACTTCTAATGCAGTTGCCAATATGCTCACAAAAATTAAATATGTGAACCAGTATAAGATTTCTTTCTAACCTCTGGTTTTCGAAACAGCAATATCAGGTTATATCATGAAATAAATTATGGTTTTCAACTCTGAAAAATAATAAATCTGTTAGAATGAACTTAATACAAATTTGTTAAACTTTTCAGTGCAAGTTCACCAAAATTTTTATGAAAAGGCCTAAGATTTTTGAAGAATTAGTATAAAATATGAAGGAGTTGCTTTGCTATAGTTTTATTTCAGAGATTGACATGCTAACTTACACTGAAAGGTACCTTCAATTTGTTCACAAGAGACAAACCTGAAATTGGGGATATTGGTGTTATCTTCCTCAATGCCCAAAGGATGATTCTCATAGCCAAAATTAGGGGCAAGCTTGGGACAGAGAAGCATTGCCCTGTGCTCATTGAATTCAGATATTGCTCGGCATCTATCAGTATAATAAACGATCTTCTTTGATTTGCGGACAGTAAGCCTGATGCGAATCTTTGTATTTTCGTTCGATGCTAGATCTTCCATTTTGGGTTTTATATAGCTGATGTTGCCAAACACCTTTTTGGTTCAATTCAGGTGCTGGAATACGTTTCAGAAAAGTTTCTGCAAAAGGTGTCTTTGTTATCAGTGATATCTTGAGCAAAGTCAAAACCTGAAGGAAGACATATAGTTAATATCTTCATACATATTCATGAATTAATCATCTCCACAGCAAAGGGTGCATACCTCATCTTCTCCTCTGTTGTACTTCATCGATGAGTCCTACCTTCCGAAGTAAAGAAAGGCTAGCTTCAGTTGATGGGGGCATTACTTCTAATTCATCAAATACTATCAGTTCTTTAACAAACACCCCTCTATGTCCATGCTCTTTCTGCAATCACAAATGGGATTTCTGTAATGACTCAAATGAGCACAATCGTCATCTCTGCCAATGAAGGAACTCAGCGAAGTATCATCAATATTCAATTTTTGTCTCTTGCAATGATGTGCCACTGCATTTCTGGGGTATAACATGTTCTTGCATGCTTCATATAAATTGTTCATGCAACCCATCCCCACCATTGGTGGTTGATTACGGATGAGCCTGATGATTGTTCCTCATTTAAAGAAGATTAAATAGTGTACTGAGTAGAGAAAACCAAGTAGAAAAGCCATTTTAGGGAAAGTCTGTATATAGTAAGTTAAAGAAAGGTGCATCGTTGCCTGTGCAGTAAGTTACTTACGTATATAGTAAGTTAAAGGAAAGGTGCATCATCTTAGGCCAAGGTTTTGTTATTTTGTAAATTGACATTCATACAAATTTGCTTTTGAAATTCACACAAATTTGCTTTGAGATTAAACGCAAGTGCCAGCTACCCGAAATGTGTCTACACTCTACATTAGAAAGCCTATCTTATGGACTTTTGAGTTTTCATGAGGTTGTAGCGTATCACATTATCCGAAATCCACCTTATTTGTATGGATTTACTGTTTGAGCTTCACATAAGCAATCTTTGTTGTTAGAATTACGTCTACTTAGCTTATAGAATCATCTTGATGAACCTTGTATTCTCGTGAGATCGGGTCAAATTGCACTGTTGAAATCCCTCCTTATGAACCTCGTGCCCCACCATGAGGTTGCAAGTTAGTTCAAAGAGCAATTTTAATCACTCAAATACCTTATGAAGGCCTAGTTCACGTGTTTTTCTTCTGATGGTATTACTTTTCAGAATATCAAAAAACTTTGAGATATCAATTGAACTGCTTTTTGGGGGGAAATTGGGTCATTTTTGTACCTCAGGTTAGCTTAATGAATTTATCAAATTACAACCATGTGCTTTTATGCTAAGTTGTGCTTTGGGTGTACAAAAAGATTTTCCTAAATGCCATACAGAGGTGGGGAGTTTTTAAAGAAAAAACACCATATTCTAATACATTGCCTTAATTTATGTACATGTATTTGTACGACAATGCAATCTCATGGAGAAATACAATACTAGAGTTTCAATTACAGATTCTCACTCTGATACACATAATAAGATGACATTCTTTCATGGTAAGCGAACCAAGATGTCCTCAATTTTCTGGATTTGGCTCTCTCTAAGAAAGGCATCAGTTAGAACCGATTCAAACACCAAAGAAGCCATCGATTTGGTTTTCTAAGAAAGGTATCAGTTAGAACCGATTCAGACACCAAAGAGGCCACCATAAGACACAAGGCCTGCAATGAAAGAAAAGTTTACAAAGTATCAGCAAGGTAGAAAATAAATTATTCAGATAATCTGATCTGGGTTCTCATGGCATAAAAATTTCTGAATCAAGGCTCTCCATCCGTGCAGCCTAATAGGTAAAAGATGGTACCACAGCAATAGTAAAATTCGTGGCAGCTATAATATGCATTGTTCAATGAGGATAGTGGGATGGCATTTGGCAGAATAATGGATGAAGTGAACATAGCAGCTACAGCTGGTGCTTTGGTGAGCCTGGTATGCAGCGGCCATAGCTACAGCCGTAGCTTTCTCCTATGGAACCTCGTTTTGTTTTACTTCTACACTCACTATTGCTAAGAACTTGGTGCAGGAAAAGATTCCTAAATTGAGATCTAGGAGAAAGAGAAATTTGAACATAGTTTTGAATTCAAAGAAATTTGAAAATCAAGGAAAACAATCCAAGGATTTATAAAGTGGTTTTATCCCGGTACACATTCTGTATATCTATAATCTATCATCAAGTTGTCTTGATATGTCATTGTCTTGCAATTCGAGAAGAATTACACAGTAGTAATAGATTCAAATTATCAGGAAATGAAAACCTTGGGAATTTTAAAATTGAACGAATTAGCTGATCTAGTTGTCACACTTTGAAGCTAATAAGACTGCCAATGTTCCCAATATGAGGCAGAAACCTTAAAATACATTAGATGCAACCCACAAGAAGATTTTTCCCTGCCTAATTGGTGCATCTTCGATGCAGAATATTTGTAATAATCTGATCGTGAAAGTACGGAACCCCCTAAGCCTAAATATATAGGCAGTATATGTAAACCCTTACCGGTTTACTATTAACCGGGCTCACAGATAATATTAAACGCATATTCATGTCTTAATTATGTAACTAAGGTGTACTAGGGGCTAAACTGCAATAATACCCTCTAAGAAAGAGCAAACTAGAATAAAAAGACAAACTCTTAACACATATATAAATAGGTTTCTCATGAACAACATTCCACACTTCAGCTGAAAAATATTATTCCTAATGCTCTGGCTTGGCTCTCTGAGAAACGCATTGGTAAGAACAGATTCAAATACGAAAGAAAAACAAATTTACAAAGTATCAACAAGAGAGTTTCAAATATTTCATTGTATGTCATAAAGCTTCTTAATCAAAATTCTCTTTTTTGTACAGCCTTGGGAAGTGGTAATATAGCAATACTGGAGGGTGTGCATTGGCATAATAAAGGATGAAATGGACACAAATCGTTTATCATTTCTCTTGTTACTTTTGCTTTCTTCGAACTGTAAATACTATTTAGATACTTATAAGAAGCAGACATAATAACCAAGATATGCCAATAGGACTTGCTTAGCAATAAAATTGCATAATATCCGACTCTTACAGACTGTCTCTTACCTTGAAGTTCATAAAGTTCTACTTCTCAATGTCACTTATATTCTCTTCAACTTGGTTCAGTTAAACAGTTGCGAACTGGAGAAGAAAAGTTTAGAAAGAGTTTTGAGCTCACAAGAAAGTTTATGTTCGAAAATTTTGGAGAACAATAAAAGCACTAGGGTCTACAGATGATGATTTGGGCTGTCCTTCATCTCCGTCAAAGCTAATTAGACATCTAATGCTGTCGCTAATGTTCTCAAAAACCATAAAATATATGAAACTTAGTACAAGATTTCTCTGTAACCTATTTGGGTTTATCTTCCTAGTGAAATTATAAGGTTATATTGTACAAAATTGATATATGGTTTTCCAAATATATAGTAACATTCTACCATGTCACTCAAAAAGGAAAGATAAATCTGTTAGACTGAACATGATAGATATATATAAAACTTGCGTGTCAAAATTCAACAAATTTTATGATAAGGCATAAAGATTTTTGAAAGAATTTCTATTTAAAAAAAAAAATATGAGCTGCTTTTTATTTCAGAATCCAATATGGTGACTCACCTCCTCATACCCCACTTTCACAAGACGCACCTCGATGTCATCGAGAGGTACCTTCAATTTCCTCAAAAGAGAAAGACATGAGATTGGTGATATAGGCGCTATGATCAGATTGTCAGTTATGCTGAACATTGCAGGTCCCTTAACAAATCCTCCTGTTGCAGTGTCCTTAGAGCTCGACTTGGGATCCACAACAGTTAAAGCTGAAATTCCCCTTCTGGGAACAATTGTTTCATCAGAAATCAGTTTGCTACCAGAAAATACGTAATAGTATTGCGGATGTTTATCTTCCTCAATGCCCAAAGGGTGATTCTCATAGCCAAAATTAGGGGCAAGCTTCGGACTGAGAAGCATTGCCTTGTGCTCATTTGATTTCAGAAATTGCTCAGCATCAAGTTCATGAATGCTATTGTACAGATGATTTACGCATCCTTTCCAAGTGCCGGTGTGCATTTCCTTCACTGCATACCCAAGTGGTACAGTGAGGAAACTGAAGAGTAAATCAACAAAAGCTTCACTTGTTTCTGCATAACAAACCATCTTCTTGGATTTGCTGACTGTAAGCTTGATCATGAAAGTCTTCCCCCTTACATCTGATGCTGGTTCCCCCATTCCAGATTTAATATAGTTGCCCATATCAAAATATTTTTGGTCCAACTCAGGTGTTGGATTGTGCTTCAGAAAAGTTTCTGTCAAAGGTGTCTTTGATACCAGTGACATCTTGAGCAAAGTCAAAACCTGAAAGAATACATCTAGTTAATAATCTACTATCTAATAGCATTAACTCAAATCATGGTTGAAAATCACTAGTTACCTCATCTATTCCTATGTCAAGATTGCACTCCTCGGTGGTCATTCCATCGATCAGTCCTAGATTTAAGAGTAGAGAAAGGGTTTCTTCAGTTGATGGAGGCATTACTCGTAATTCATCACTTATCATAAACCGGGTCATTTCTTTAACAAACACCCCTCTATCTTGAGCAAGACATTTTTTTTCCGGCAGAAACTTCTCAATATTTATGCACTCTCCACAGCGACAAATAACATCTTTATAGTGACTTAAATGAGGGCAATGACCGCCTTCACCAAGAAAGTACCTCAGCGGCTCAGTCTCATCAACATTCAATTTTAGTCTCCTGCACTGATCTGCAGCTGCATTTCTGGGGTATAACAACATTTTCTTGCATGCTTCAGTCCTGAATAATTGCACATCAAGATTCTCAATGCATTCATATAAATTATTCATGCAGCCTATCCCCATCGTTGGAGGTCGATTACGGATGAGCCTGATGATTGTTCCCATTGGCATCGTCAAGAAACTAAAGAGGACATCAATAAATTCCTCATTTGATTCAGCAAAGATAACTTTTTTGCTCTCCTTGTCCACTAAGGCCTTCAAGCTAATAGGTTTTACATGTTCGTCTTCCATTGACTATATGTTTTCTCTTCTTTCTCCGTTTCAAATACCCAAACCTAAAAGTCGGAAAAAAAGTTAATCAAAGATTTTTGTATCTGTTTGAAGCCTTTTCCATTCTCTTAAAGTTGAATTTCCACTGAAACATGCACACCGATATGTTTGGAATTTCAGCTTTTGGCAAGTTAAATTTGTTTATCATATGCTGGAAATTAATTATTTCCTGAATATACCCATTTTCATTAAGTAAAATGATAACTTAATTTAAAGGCTTTGATCCAAATTAAGCTGTTGTCCACAGGAAATATTTATGCAATTATGCATTGTAAAATTAATCCCAAACAAAAAAAGAAACTGCTCACACTATTTAAGACTTAAGAGAGCAAGGTAGTAAATACTCTGAGAAAAGAATTGTTAATTATAACTGGAAGTCTGGAACTAAACCATTAAAATTAATCCCATTGAAATCACCCCAATCTTCAATATTTATAGCTTGGTGGGGGCTGAAATAACAGTTAAATCATTCCAAACATATATAATTGAAGAAGATTAAACAACTAATAGAAAAGTCTTTACAGACCAAAACTCATATATCGGCTAGCTCAAGAACCCAACATTATATAAGAAGTGATGATTTATGATGAAGTTATGTATGGGTACCTGATGATCGCCAAATGCAGCTAGTGTTGCTCGAGAAGTGTAATGAAGGAGTTAGGAAAGGTCGGAGAGCGAAGAGAAAAACAAGTAGAAAAGCAGTTATAGAGACAGTAAAGTAAGTTAAAGGTGCATCACTGTGTAGACCTATCATCTTTAGCAATTTTTGGGAAAGGAATTTCTTAAATGGAGAAGAAATCAACAGTCCTATAATTTACCTGACTTTTAATTTATCTTGGAATAATGAGTGAATTTGTGTCCAATTTGTATGGATTTGTTTTTGATCTAGTACAAATTTATTCTTGGGTTTCAAATAAGCTTCTAAACTTCTATAATTTTGAGCAAGTGGATGATCTAATACGACATTTTGAGTTCGAACCTCTATAGTTGTTAATATGAGTGATCATTATAACTCTTACTTGTCAATAGTTTCAAGGTCACGGAAGTATAATTAAAGTGTATGCAAATTGATTTGATTAAAAAAAAAAAAAAAAACCTTAATTTTGTTTGAAATTATACCCGAGTGTCATTTACCCAAAATGTGTCTTCATTAGAAAACATATCTTATGGACATTGAGTTCTCATGAAGTTGTGGCATATCACATTATTGACAGTGCAACCTATGATCCTTGCATCACGGCCTAGAAAGTGCACTTTGTTTGCATGGATTTATTTTTGAGCTTGACATAAACGATTTTATTATTAGACTTACGTCTGCTTAATTTATAGAATCATCCTTATGAACCTTGCATTCTCATGAGATCATGTCACAGTGAACGGAGTCTCATCTTATGAACCTCACACCACACCATCTGATAGCAAATTAGTTTAAATAGCAATTGTAATCACTTAGATACCGTATGAATGGCCTAATTCATGTGTTTTGCTTCTAATGGTACAATATTACTTATCATAATATTAAAAAAACTTGAAATATAATTTAAATCTGTAACCACCATCGGGTAATTTGGTGATAAAAGAGCAAAAAAAGGTTTCATGAGTTTTTGAATTCAAGTCTCTATAGTCTCTAATAGGGGTGGCTATTGAGGGCCTTACCTTGTCGTTAATTTCAAGATTCCAAAGGATTAGTTGAGGTGCATGCAAACTGGTTTAAACACTTCGATCACAAAAAAAAAAAAAAAAAAAAAAAAATTTGAACCCCATTTCCGGGAAATTAAGTCATTTTTGTACCTTAGGTTAGCTTAACGAACTTATCAAATTACGACCATTTGCGTTTTTGCTAAGCGGAAAGCATACAATTACCGAAGGTAGTGTACCGAATTCATGCATCGAATGACGTGGTAAAATCCTGACCGTCGATTTATATTAAGTTAAAATTAATTAACGATCAAGATTTTGTCACGTCATTCGATGCATGAATTTGGTACACTACTTCAGTAACTGTAGCATTACTCTTTTGCTAAGTTGTGTCCGGTAACCCAACTCAATGGCATTTCTTGTGGTGTTACCTAATCAAAAGACAACAGACAAGCAAAATATTGCGCACACAAGATTTCTGAGGGCACCCAAATCATCCAAACATGTACAGCCCAAAAGAAATAACAAAGCAATTACCATGGGCCCATTTGCTGATTAAGCTCATATCTACTTAATATAATATAATATAGTTAATGTAATTTTGTACCTTCAAGGCCAAGGCAATGCTGCCTCAAGGTATTTTGATGTCGGTAGTGTCGCAGTCATCGAAAGTAATACACTAAATAACATGAAGTATACTGAATAACGTGACAAAATTCTTATCGTCGATTAATATTAAGTTATAATTAATCGACGGTCAGGATTGTGTCATGTCTTTACTTTCGGTGATTGTATTATTTTTCTTTTGATGTTGATAACTTACAAATAACTAGTGATTTTATAATCAGAATGAAAAAGTTACGCATTTGCCCTCCACATTTGCAAATAGCATTAGGGTAGACACTCAGTAACTTGTACTTAGAAAGGCTACATTCATCTGAATGCGTGATGATTGGTTGATTATACGTTAGCCTGATGATTGTTCCCATGGACATTGTCAAGAAACTAAAGAGGACATCAGTAAAATCCTCATCTGATTCAGCAAATATAACTCTGTTTTCAATAGCTAATTGCTATGGTTTGTTCAAATACTGATACCAACCTGCATAACCATTGGTTAATCAATTATTTATCTAAGGCTGAAGCCAGTGTTCCATACACTTCAAAAACTGTAAAATATTTATACAGAAGCTCATTTTCTGCCTAAAAACTTAGTAGATACTAATGGATGGCCCTTTTTCTGAAACAAGGAAAAGGATAATTCTAAGCAGTTCTCTTTTCAAGGTTGGAAGATTTAAGGACTGTTTCAACGTCCAAATGTAGGCAAACAATTATGCACATAAAAGGATGCTCAAATCCTACTATATGAATAGACACAAATAAGAAACAAGGATATATGTTTCTTTATATTTCTTAAGGGAGAAAGAATAAACTGTCCGATACTGTACTTGACTTTTGATCTTCTTGTAAGAGAGAAAGTATTAATTCAACACAAGATGGAACAAAGCTATAATATATAGAAGAGAACAGAAATTGGTCTCTCAATCTTTTGTAGCCGTGACTCATTTTACCTCCAGTTCTTTACAAATCATATTCCATTTGTTTTTTAATGCTATCCACATTGGAGCTAAAATTGGAAATCTATCTCACAATAAATAGATACAATGCAAATCCTTTGTAGTAACATACTTATATGGAATACCTTCTGGTCTAAGAGCATACCAGAGTACAAACACAAATTTTAACACAACTTATAAATAGCTTTCACATAAACAACATTCCATATTTTAGCTGAAATTCGGATTTGGCTCTCTCAGAAAAGCATTGGTCAGAGCAGACTCAGATACAAAAGAAGCTACCAATAGACGCAAAGCCTACAAAATAAAATAAATTCATAAGGTATCAACAAGAGAATGGATATCATGCTTTTAGATCATCTTCAATGGATTCTCTTCTTGAACAGCTTCTGAATCAAAACTCTCCATTTTTATAGTCTAATTAAAGGGAGATGGTAATGCAGCAGCAAAAACAGAATTGGCAGTAGCTTAGTTTGGTAGATTATTGGCTTGGCACAATAAACTGACAGCATTTGTACATTTTACTTCTATACTGTCACTTACTATTGATTGAAAAAAATGCATTTGTAGATGGCAATGCCTTGCAATTTGACAAGACTTACAACATAAAAATAATAAAAGATACAGATAGTATGAGAATCTAAAACCTTAAGAAGAAATGAGCTATTTGGCTGATGCAATTCTTCAGTGTTACTTAAGAGCAAATAAGACTCCTAATGCTCTTGCCAATTTGAGGAAAAACCTTAAAATCAGAAATCATGGGATGCTTTGTTAGAGTTTAATACTGAAATATTTATGTCAACTTACCTTCTCACGGCCCACATGCACAACACGCTCCTCAATATCGCTGAAAGGTACTTTCAATTTGTTCAGAACAGACAGACTTTTGAATTGAGATATGGGTGTGATGATCATATTGTCAGTTACGGTAAACATTGTTGATCCAGTCACAAATCCTCCTCTTCTGGCTTCTTTAAAATGAGACTTAGGATCCTTGACAGTTAAAATTGAACTTCTCCAATTAGATCCAGGATGAATTTGATCATAAGAAGTCAGTTCATAACGATGAGGATATACATCACAATATTCTGTAGCACGGTATGTTGGGTGCAAACCTTCTTCAATGCCTAAAGGATGGTTCTCATAGCTAAAATAAGGGGCGAGCTTCGGACTAATGAGCATTTTCTTGTGCTCATCAGATTTCAAGTATTTCTCAGTATCGAGTTCCTTAACACTATTGTACAGGTGAGTTAATGATCCTTTTGAAAAGCCACTCTGCATTTCCTTTATTATATAACCAAGTGGAACAGTTAGGAAACTGGAAACTAAATCAACAAATTCTTTACTTGCTTCGGCAAAACAAACCATTTTCTTGGATTTGCTGATAATAAGCTTTACATGAATCTTCCCATCCACATTTGATTCTGGTTGTTCCACTGTAGACTCAACATAGATATTTTGATCAAAATCTTCTTTGCCGAACCTTGGTGCTGAATTTTGTTTCAACAAAGTTTCTGTCAAAGGTTTCTTTGATACCAGTGAGCACTTGAGCAAAGTGAGAATCTGAAAGAAGACATCAGGTTACGAACACAACCACAGTTCAGCTATCTAACAAATTGGGAAATTATTAATCATATTCAAAGAGATGACATAATAAAAGATAATAGTAGATCTGATGCAGCGAGCGTAAAAACAAGGTTAACACACTATCATGCCTTTATGGTCGATTAACTAGTCTCAATCATAGAAACTTAATTTGTAAAATTGAAGGAAAATCTGGAAATCATTTTATACCTTTAAAAAAACAAATAATACCTTTAAGTAGGATGGTGATAGTTAAACCTAACAAAAGATTCTCAATCAATAAGGAAATAAAAAAAAATTAATTAAAAGAAAAAAAGAAATCATAATTTTTGACTAATTATCACATTAAAAATAACTCTTAATAAAATAAGAAAAATACACAAAAAACTTAAACGACCCCTAAACAAGTCGAAACAGTGGATTTTGGGATTGATCACGAGCACGAATTATGTTTAATCATACAAAACGATTCTTAACTACAAATGACGGTAGAATTCGATAAAAATATTAAATTTTAGAATCAAAATGAAACAGTTACCTCATCTACTCCTACGTCGATGTTGTAGTAGTTATACGCCTCAATGGTGCTGCAGTCCGTGAGTCCTAGATTGGATAGTACAGAAACGCTTGCTTCTATTGATGAGGGCTTTACTTGTAGTTCATCACTTATTATAAATTGTTTCGGTCCTTTAACAAACACTCCTCTATCTTGAGCATCAAAAACTAACTTTTTTTCAGTCTTCTCTGACAACTGCATCGTCCTATCCATGAGCCGTCCACATTCGCAAACAGCATTAGGGTAGAGGCTCAATAACTTGTGCACAGAAAGGGTACAATCCGTAGTGCACAAGAAGTACCTCGGATCCTCACCATCGTCAATTTGCAATTTTAGTCTCTTGTTCTGAGGTGCAACGTGATTTCTGGGGCATAGCAACATGGTCTTGCATGCTTCAGTCCAGAAACACTGCATATCAAGGTTCTTAATGCTTTCATACAAATTGTTCATGCAACCTACCGCCACTGTTGGTGGTTGATTATCATTAGAAATAAGCCTGATGATTGTTCCCATGGGCATTGTCAAGAAGCTAAAGAGAACATCAGTAAAGTCCACATCTGATTCCGCAAATATAACTCTGTTGTTCTCTTTATCCACCAAGGCCTTCAAGCTAATTGCTTTTGCTTCTTCCGTAGCCATTGAGAATATGCTTTCAAATCTTGCTTTGTTCAAATACTGAATACGACCAGCAAAATCCACGCTTAATCAATTACTTATCTGAGCCTGAAGCCTTGTGTTCATACACTTCAAGAAATTTTGAAATCTATGCAAAAGCTCATTTTCTGGCTAAAAGCATATATAGTTATTGGATTTCGTAAAATCTAATTGCAAAAAGCAGCAACTCAACAAATAGCCATCTTCTTGAAACAAGGAAAAAGGATAAATTGATTCAAAGGCACCATGATTCTAAGCTGATCTCCACAGGGCTGGAAGATTTAAGGACTTTTTCTAAGTGCAAATGTTCACATACATATTGTCAATACATTAAGAAAAAACATAAATCATTGAACAAAGTAATGAATTTTATATAAACTTTTACATAAACTTACTTAAAGGAGTTCAATGGGCTAGAGAAGAGCATCATCAGAAAAATTAAAACAATAAGATGGTGGAGATGTGATCATTAATTAAGGTTCACAAGTCGTTAAAATCTTGAGTGTTTAGAGGTTTCTGGGATTGAAATAATGATTAAAACATACTAAACACTGACGAATAAAAGCTAAGATAAAATGACTAATACAAGTCATGATTCTACAGAGAAATCAGCCCATATAGTCATGCGATTAACTCTAGCTCAGATGCTCAAGAACTTAACTGCAAAAGTAACTGATGTTATATGACAAAAACATATATAGTACCTGGTGATCACCAAGCTACTGTTGCTGGAGAGGAGTTCAATGAAGGATTCTGGGAGCAGCGAGCAGAGAAAATCAAGTAGAAGAGAGGTTTTAAGTAAGTTAAAAAGTGCATCCGTACATGTGTGGTCCACTATAGCAACTTCCTTTCGAAGGCAAGAATTCTTAAGGGAGAAGAAATGAACAGTCCAGTATTTGACTTGACTTTGGATCTTCTTGTAACAGAGAAAATATTTATTCTTAGAGAAAATGGAACTAAGCGACTGTTAATTTTAAAGGTGTATCCCTACATGTGTGGTCCATTATCTTTAGCAACTTCCTTTTTAAAGCAAGAATTCTTAAGGGAGAAGAAATTAACAGTCCAAATCATGTAACTTAAGCAAACAAAAATGTTGCAACTCTACGGACGAATACATTATAAAGTAAGATATGCTGCCTGGTTTCCAGCTAGTACATTGCTGGAAAGAAGTGTAATAAGATTTTAGAGAGGATCAAAGAGTGTACTGAGCAGAAAATTTTAGGAAAGAATATGTACAGTAAGTTAAGGGTGCAGTAGTACTCTTTATCATCTTTAGCTTCTTAATGAAGAAGAAATGAACAGTCCTGCATGCCTTGAATATTGCTATATCTTCTTGGAAAATAGAAAATTTATGGAAAGGATGGAACTAGGTTATGAGAGAAGTAAAGAATGATGGAGCAATAATGCATGAATGATGCCAAGGCAAGGTGGATTAATTAATGAAGTTGAAAGAGCTCAAATGACTCAAAATTAATATACGTATATATATGTATAGCCAAGAGTTCGGTTATTTTGTAATTTTGTTGACATAATTTGTGTTTTTGGTCGAGGGAAAAGTTACTTTTGTAATTAATATATAGATATATTCATTAATAAGTATAAAGAAAATTCACAAGCTACCAATTACAAGATAATTCATTATCCCTTCATTCTTAACTATTAACACCTATCTGATGTCAAATTAGGGTCACTTTTTCTTGGAAACAAAGTTTACTTCCCACATCTTAAACAAAATGTATGAATGTATAATTTACTGCCTTTCAGTTGAGCCAATGTTTCAGTCCAAAAACACCATGTCATTTGCCTATTCATGAGTCTTACTTCTGGAAATTTTATAAAAATAAAAAGTTCAGAAGTTTAGCTTCCAAACTCGCATAAAAACCTGAAAGTTGTAACACGGATGTCTTGTTTCTCAATTTGTGCAGATTAGAAGAAAAACATAGTTTTGTTGTGTGTGTTTGTGAGAAAGAAAGATGGTATGCACATAAGCAAACTCAAATTGCAAATACAATGCAAATCCTTTGTAGTAACATATATGCAATACCCTCTTGTCTAAGAACATGCTACAGTACAAACACAAATTGTAACAAAATATATAAAAAGGTTTCACATGAACAACATTCTATATTTTAGCTAAAAAAAATTATTTTGACTATTTTGGATTTGACTCTCTCATAAAGGCATTGGTCAAAGCAGATTCCGATACAAAAGAAGCCACTAATAGACGCAAAGCCTGCAAAGTAAAACAAATTTATAAGGTATCAACAAGGGAAACAGATTCATGAGGTATCAACAAGAGAATTGATATCATGCTTTCAGATAATCTTCAATGGATTCTCTTCTTGAACAACTTTTGAATCAAAACTCTCCATTTATATAGTCTAATTAATGGGAGGTTGTTAGAGTCATGAAAGTGACTCTATTTTGGTGATAAAAATACCCATTTGTGATTAAATTGAAGTATATTGAGACAATTAAAGAATTTGTGATTTATTCACGAAAATCGCTTCCTAATATTTTTTCTTATGAATCTAATGTGTTTGGAATGATTTTGGAAAATATATGAGTTGATATTAGGTTGTGGTTTATGGATACAGGGTGATTTTGTCTCATTTATGCTGTTTAGGGGGTAAAATGTCGTGTTTTAAGGGGCTATTTTGTCACTTTTCAATTATGTAGGGACTAAACTGAAATTTTGCAATGTGCACTATAAAAGAAAAGTGCAGATCGCGTGAACAGTAGGCTGCCATCCATAGAGTTTTCCGGCGACCCTTCCGTCTTCCACCTCCGACGACTCTTGGCTTCCCTCGACCCACAGATCACCATCATCGCTTCATCACCACCGTGAGCCAACCACCGCGTCGCGGCTTCGTCTTCCACCGCGTCGTTTCGTCTTCCCGGCCAGTTTTGGCCGTTTTCCGGTGACTTTCCAGCTCCCCAAGGGTAGATATTCATTCCCCATAGCCGGATCTACACTTCCCTTGCTTCAGCCGCCACTAAAACCGTCGGAATCCGCGGTTTTGCCGTCGCGCCTCTTCATCTTCCAGGCCAGATCCTGCTCGTTTCTGGCGACTTCTCACCTCCCTAGGACCTGATCTGAACTCCCCATCACCAGATCTTTCCATTGGTACCTTCGGATCCCATTTCCTGCCGTTTTACGGAGACCCAGGCCCGGAAGTTGGCGTTTTCCGTGACCGCGGTGTTCGTATTCCGGGCTGTCCGTTGGTCGTTTTCGCCCCTTTTTCGCACCATATCGCTGTCGGTTACCTCCTCTCTGCCATGGTCAGCTCCGTTTCCACCGTTTCGGCCTTCGTCATCACCACCATGAGCGGCTAAGCTCCCGGTTGTCTGCTACGGCATAGGCGAGATCGGGATTGACTCCACGACTCTCCTCATCAGCTCTCGACTAGTTGGATGAGCCCGATTATAGTGTTAGAGTAGATGCCCTAGAGCCAATCAATTATTGTAGAATTGACTCTTTGTAATAATGTTCATTGATCAATAAAAGGCATTTTTATTCTATATCGCGTAAATCATTATTATTGCAATATGTATTGATATATGTCCTTAGAATGGTAGAGCGTGATGAGGGTATCAAGTGTTTCAAATCTTGATAGTGAGAACCCTATGAGCACATATGGTGGCCATTCTAGAAAGCGTCCATGTGCCCTATTATTCGAACTAAGGGCACGATAATACGGTAAGGCTATCATAGTGTTGAGCGACCTGTCGAAAGCGGTGGTGATCTCACTTGTCAAGGTTGTTTGGTGACAACTGGTGCAACACATGGGTGTTTGTTGTGGCGATTACACCACGGCAAGTTCTTGGGTGACCCACAGAGGATTCCATATGGATGGTAACCCCGGTGTCTATGGAACAAATCCTCTAACGAATGGTGGTGCATGTGATCCTTAGACTTGAGATCACAGGACGCCTTGTGCAGGATTGGTGTAGTTTGACACTAGCCTAACGCATTCTTCTTTTGAGCTGTCAATACGGTGGTGATTGGGTGCATCAAGGAGTGTATCAAGACTATGGTGGATTGACGAGGATTTATCACTCCGGGAGTGCGGGAGAAAGTTATCTCACGGCGCAATTCGGTATATGGCAATGACACTAAAGCGTGGCCACGGTGGGATTGAGTTGTTGCTCTATCCGGTTTATAATACGGGTCATTGGTCCAAGCCCGAATAAATAATATCGAGTAACGAAGGTTGACACTATTTCTATGCCTTCGTCTCGTCGAGATACGTTATGATGAAAGGATCGGGTTGCACGGTAACCATATCGTTGTGGAGGTAGCTACTTTCTTTGAATCCAGAATCTATCGGGTGGCCATGATGCCTTGCTAGGGGCCAATCTTGGTACGTGTATTAGTGAGGCGATTAATTGGTGTTAATCGCAATACTATACACTTGCCGATATGATGAGGAGCCTAAGGGTCACACACATAGAAGACAATTTAAGATGCAAGAAGAAAGAAGAAGGGCGTTTTCGTCTTTTTAAGGCGAAAGGGTATTTTGGTAATTTCACGGTGCAATTAAATTTGCTTGAGGTCGTAGCCTTTATTTAATTTGTTAGAAAAATTAAATAAGTGAAATTACGTTTAAATGTGTGTTCGCACATATTTAAATATATTATCATTATTGTTAAATGTTAATATATATTTAAATATATATATTAATTTAATTTTAATTGAGATAATGATGGAAATTAAAATAAATCAGATTGGGAGTGTTTGGCAACATGGGGCGTTTGGGTTGGAGCCCAAGCCTATTCCGTATGGGATTAGGGTAAATTGTTTTTAAGTATAAAAGGAAAAGTGTGTGACTTTTTAATGAAGGGTTTTTCTTTGAAAAACCAAAACCACACAACAGCCCTTTTGCTTCTCCCACGGTAGTAACACTTTTGAGCCTAAAATCAATTCAATTGATTTTGTTTTCTTCTTAATCTTGAAGCCAAAGAGGATCTAGCAAATCCCTCTTTGGTTCTTTTAAGATTGTCTTCGTGTGGACTACGCAGGTTCGATCCTACACTTGGATCGGTAGCAAAAGCGTTAAATCGACAAATTTGGAGGAGCCTTCAACGTGCGTTTGTTTCTCTTAACTCATGTTGAATATTTATGCAGATTTTATTTAATATAAATTGTTAAAATCATACCCTTGATCTTGGCTCATGTAAACGATCCTGTTATTTTATTTTTCGTTTCCCATTCGCGTATACGGGACCGTTTACTAACGGTGGTATCGAGCCTAAGTCTTGAATTTTACAATTTTTATGTGTATGGTTGATAACATGTATTTGATGATAATATGTTGCCATATTGAATCTGCGTAAATCTGTCTTGAAATATGTTTTTAAAAAATTGATTAATCGATTAATTTAATTTGTTGATGATTTGCTGGTTTGGTTTAATGCATGATGGATTTTTGTTGAGATCAATGTGTTTGATTGATTGCAAAAATCGGTTAGAAGTGTTTTTGGTTCTTTGTATGAGCAGATCCGGGACTCTAGATCGTATGCGCTCGCTGCGGCGATATAATCCATCGCCGCAGCGATCAGTCGTGCTGCTAGGCGATATAACTCATCGCCGCGGCGATCGTCCCGCTTTGGGACGGCGGCGTATGGCGGCAGCTCGCGCGGCGATATAACCCATCGCCGCGGCGATCGTCCTTCGGACGTGCGCTGTACCAAAACCAATGCACGCCGCGGCGATCTAACTCATCGCTGCAGCGAGCGCACTTCCAAGTGTGCAGGGGGTAAAATGCAAAGTTTCAAAACTTTTGGACCAAACGTAAATCTACAAATTATCGGGGGTAAATTGTAATTAACCCACAAATTTCAGAAATTGATTGTTTTTGAAATGTATGCTTTGTACTTGTTTGTATATTGCATGGTGCCCGGTACATGAGCCTTAGACCTAAGGGTGAATGTTTTAATTATTTTTGGGTATGTATGGTTGTATTTTATTAAATAGGGCTGCGTGTCTGCCTTTCTCCTCTTCTCGATGTATATTCTCTTCTCATCTAATTCCCCTCGAATGTAAATCGAGGTTTCTAAATTATTGATGTAAAGAATTTGTATAATTATTTATTGTAAATTTAGAAAGATATTTTTGTAATGTACTTGAAGTCGGAGCAAAGGACGAGGCAACCATACTTGAAGACTCAAGATTTTTATTACAGGACCCCTAGGTGACCCACCGATTCCTCTAGGCTCGAGGAAATCGGTTTTAGTTGGGCCATGTACCGGCACGTTTAATTTTTGTTTAGAATGCATGCTAAGGTTGAATGTTTGATAACATGCCAAACAATGTCATTCTAACAAAGATAATAATCTGATGAGACATTAAATAACAAACCCCTCAAGTGAATTATATTAAGTCACGTAAGCCTTCCATCACCATGGTTTTAATCAAACCACCCTTTGTTCGTCGAAACCTTGTTCGCCAAAGCGAAGGTACACTTCTACCGGTGGGAGGTTAAAATACATTGGAGTTTTCCTTAATGGTGATGGGTCGACTTAAAATGACGGTTTTGCTTGTTCGCCAAGCGAAGGTTGATAACGCGTCATAGGCATAGTAGCGTACACATATTATGTGTGCGTGGTGACATGTAGTGTCCACTCTGCATCTGAGAATCACACTTGAGGAAAATGGTTGGAGCCATTGGATTGTGTGATTGGCTTGTTGGCTTTCTCACATTTGAGGTTGATAGTGGGAGCTATCAACTTGGTGTGGAATTAAGTTTGTTGGCCTACCTAATCAACTCATTTTGGCTTGTTCGCCAAAGCGAAGGTTTGAAATGGGAAGGATGGGATCTCGGTCCACTAGGAAAGTCAACGGGCTTTCGAGTTAATAGTGAGGGCTATTGGCTTGAGTAAAATAGTGGGAGCATCGTTTAATAAAAGACCATATTAAACAACAATGAACTTTATATTAACTTTATATTTTCTGCAATTGTAGATTCACCAAAATGAGCATTATGAACTGCGACCGATAATCGAGAAAAGAGGTTGGATGGATCCAATTTCTCGGTGGTATCGTAATCTTCGGATTATACTCAAGTCGAAAAGAAATTGTATATCCTTGAAAAGCCATACATGGTGAGCGATCTGATGCCACTCGGGAAGTTAAGGATACTTATCAAAAGTTCCTTGATGATCTTGATAGCGTTCAATGCTTGATGTTAGCATCGATGACACCTATCTTTGCAAAAGCAACATGAGAATATGGATGCTTCTTCCATTATTCTACATCTCAAGGAGCTTTATGAAACAAATGCTCGACATGAGAGGTACAAGGTGTCGAAAGCCTTTGTTTGGGAGTCGTCAGAGGGAGCCCAAGTTGGTCCTCATGTGCTCAAGATGATCGAGCACATAGAGGCTTGAAACTTTGGGATGTGGCTTGGATGCAGAATTACAAATGGATTTAATTCTGCAATCCTTGCTGACTCTTATGCTCCGTTCATAATGAATTTCAATATGAACACGATGGAAAAAGAAAACCATCGAGCTTGAACATGCTTAGGGATGCGAGCGAGGACTTGAAAAAGTCCAAGCTTTGTTTCTTTGGTTCTTGCCCGATAAACCAAAGGGTTACGGCAAGGGTAAGGCCAAGGCCAAACCCAAGCCCAAGCCCAAAGAAGGACAGGTTGCTCTTGGGCACGAGTGGCATAGGGAAGGGTAAGGTAGTCTGCTTCTTTTGTGGCAAGCTGCCACCCTTTGGAGGAAACAACTGCAAGGCTTTCCTGCAAGCAAGAAGAAGTTAGAGGCTACGACTTCAGGTATTTTTATGATTGAGATTAACTTCTCTCCCTCAACATCTTGGGTCATTGACACGGGATGTGGTACTCACATTTGTCTTGATGTGCGGGGTCTAAGGCGAGTAGAGTGCTCGCCAAGGGAGAGGTGGACCTACGAGTTGGAAATGGAGCACATGTGGCTGCATTGGGCTGTAGGGACTTATTGTTTATCTTTGCCTACGGGCTTATTATTGGAACTACATAATTGTTATCATGTACCTTCTATTTCTAGAAATATTATTTCGTATCCGCTTTGGATAATATGGGGTATCATTTTGAGATATCTAATGGATTGTTGTCCTTTAGTTTGAATGGTATTCTATTTGGAATTGCAAGGTTATATAATGGATTATATGTTCTTGATTTAAACAATAAAGATATTCTCAATATTGAAACCAAGAAAGCTAAACATAGCGATCAAAACCAAACATATCTCCGGCATTGTAGATTGTGTCATGTTAATAAGACTCGCATTGCAAAACTTCAAAGGGATGGAGTTTTGGCCCTTTTGACTTCCGGTCATTTGAGGTATGCGAGTCATGCCTTTTAGGCAAGATGACCAAGTCTCCTTTCACGAGGACAAAGTGAAAGGGCTCTTGAAGTGTTAGGCATCATCCATAGTGATGTATGTGGTCCACTACAGTTGAAGCGGAGGTGGATATTCATACTTCATCACATTTCTTGATGATTTCGGTAGATATGGTTATGTCTACCTTATGAGACATAAATCTGAAGCCTTTGATAAATTCAAGGAATTCAGGAATGAAGTACAGAATATGTTGGGCAAAAGTATTAAAGCTCTTCGGTCGGATCGAGGAGGTGAATACTTAAGCTCAGGGTTTTGAGTACTGAAGGAATGTGGGATAGTATCACAACTCACCCCTCGCCATACACCCCTGACACTTGGTGGAGTGTCGAAAGGAGGAATAGGACCTTACTTGACATGGTTAGGTCCATGATGAGTTTTAGTGATTTACTGCATCGTTACGGGGTTATGCCACAGAGGCTGCGACTCACGTTTTGAACCGTGTGCCGTCAAAGTCTGTAGATAAGACTCCATATGAGCTATGGAGTGGGCGAAAGCCCAACTTGTCTTATCTAAGGATTTGGGGTTGCGAAGCTTATGTTAAGAAATTGACTTGAACAAGTGGGCCCTAAAATCCTGTAAATGTATATTTGTGGGGTATCCAAAGGAGACCAAAGGATACTATTTCTACCACCCAGAAGAGTGCAAAATTTTTGTTGCTCGATCTGGTGTCTTCCTAGAAAAGGAATATTTTCTAAGAAGTACTAGTGGGAGAAAAAGTAGAACTTCGATGAAGTTCTAGAACCCACAAGGCATACTAGACGAAGGGCGGGATGATGTGCCACAAGAAGTGGTTGAGCATCATGAGGAGGTTACTCCACAACTTGTGGATCAAAGTGAACTACCTCAAGTAGCACGGGAGCTACGTAGATGCGGGAGAGTACGCCATGAGCCCGAGAGATACGGTTATCTCGTGACTCAACATGGTGACGTCTTGGTCTACCAAGGCGATGAACCCTAGAACCTACGAAGGACGCTATATCGGATCAGTTCCGTTAAATGGCTTGAAGCCATGAAATCGAGATGGACTCCATGTACGAGAACCAAGTGTGGTCTCAGGTGGAACCACTGAAGGGGTAAAACCCATAGGGTGTAAATGGGTCTTCAAGAAGAAGGCCGACATGGATGGCAACGTGCATACTTATAAAGCACGTTTGGTTGCCAAAGGTTTCAAACAAATTCATGGCATTGACTATGAAGAAACCTTTTCGCGGTTGCCATGATTAAATCCATCCGGATTATGCTTGCAATTGCTTGCATATCATGACTATGAGATTTGGCAAATGGATGTCAAAAGCGCTTTCTGAGGAAACCTTGAGGAGGATGTGTATATGACACAACCTGATGGTTTCGTTCTTGATAGTCAAGCTAATAAGGTATGCAAGTTGCGAGATCCATTTATGGACTCAAGCAAGCTTCAAGGAGCTGGAACATTCGTTTTGATGAAGCCAGTAAAAGAATTCGGTTTTATTAAGAACGAAGATGAGCCTGTGTTTACAAGAAAGTGAGTGGGAGCGCATAGCATTCCTAGTGTTGTATGTCGATGACATACTTCTGATCGGGAATGATATACCGAACTTGCAGTCGGTAAAGACTTGGTTATCCAAGTGCTTCTCCATGAAGGACTTAGGGGAAGCAGCCTACATCCTTGGTATAAAGATCTATCGTGATAGATCGCGTAGGTTGCTTGGCCTAAGTCAGAGTGCGTATATTGACAAAGTCTTGAAGCGATTCGGTATGGAAGAATCCAAGAAAGGATTTCTTCCGATGTCACATGGTGTTTATCTCTCTAAGGAATTGTGTCCTAAAACACAAGATGAGAGAGATAGGATGAAAAGGATCCCATATGCATCAGCAATTGGATCCATCATGTATGCCATGCTATGTACTCGGATTGATGTCTCATGTGCCTTGAGCACTTGTAGTAGATATCAATCGGATCGGTGAGCGTCTTTGGATGGTGTCAAGAATATTCTTAAGTACTTGAAGAGGACTAAGGATATGTTCTTGGTTTATGGAGGAAGATGAGCTCTTTGTAAGAGGATACGGTGATGCTAGTTTCCAACGGACAAAGATGATTATCGATCGCAATCGGGGTTTGTATTTTGTCTCAATGGCGGTGCGGTGGTGGAAGAGCTCCAAGCAAAGCAACTGTGCGGATTCTACAATGGAGGTGAGTATATTGCATTGTCGGATGCGGCCAAGGAGGCGATCCGGATTAAGAAGTTCATTCTGAACTTGGTGTGGTTCCTACGATTGTTGATCCTATAGACATCTATTGTGACAACAATGGAGCAATTGCTCAAGCCAGGGGAACCAAGGTCTCATCAAATCCAGACACATACTCGACGATTCCATCTCATCGGAGAGATAGTTGAGAGGAAAGACGTGCGATTAGTAAAGTGCATGCGACGACAATCTCGAGATCCATGTAACAAAGCCTCACGTCGTAGTAGAAGCATGTGAGGCACTTGAGATCATTTGGTATTAAATACATGAATGATTGGCTATAGTGCAAGTGGGAGATTGTTAGAGTAGATGCCCTAGAGCCAATCAATTATTGTAGAATTGACTCTTTGTAATAATGTTCATTAATCAATAAAAGGCATTTTTATTCTATATCGCGTAAATCATTATTATTGCAATATGTATTGATATATGTCCTTAGAATGGTAGAGCCGTGATGAGGGTATCAAGTGTTTCAAATCTTGATAGTGAGAACCCTATGAGCACATATGGTGGCCATTAGAAGCGTCCGTAGCCCAGTGTTATTGCAGAACTAAGGGCACGAGATAATACGGTAAGGCTATCATAGTGTTGAACGACCATGTCGAAAGGCGGTGGTGATCTCACTTGTCAAGGTTGTTTGGTGACAACCTGGTGCAACACATGGGTGTTTGTTGTGGCGATTACACCACGGCAAGTTCTTGGGTGACCCACCGAGAGGATTCCATATGGATGGTAACCCCGGTGTCTATGGAACAAATCCTCTAACGAATGGTGGTGCATGTGATCCTTAGACTTGAGATCAGGAGCGCCTTGTGCACCGATTGGTGTAGTTTGACACTAGCCTACGAGTTCTTTTGAGTGTCAATACGGTGGTGATTGGGTGCATCAAGGAGTGTATCAAGACTATGGTGGATTGAGGAGGATTCATCACTCCCAGTGCGGGAGAAAGTTATCTCACGGCGCAATTCGGTATATGGCAATGACACTAAAAGCGTGGCCACGGTGGGATTGAGTTGTTGCTCTATCCGGTTTATAATACGGGTCATTGGTCAAGCCCGAATAAATAATATCGAGAGTAACCGAAGGTTGACACTATTTCTATGCCTTCGTCTCGTCGAGATAACGTATGATGAAAGGATCGAATTGCACGGTAACCATATCGTTGAGGTAGCTACTTTCTGAATCCGAATCTATCGGGTGGCCATGATGCCTTGCTAGGGGCCAATCTTGTACGTGTATTAGTGAGGCGATTAATTGGTGTTAATCGCAATACTATACACTGCCGATATGATGAGGAGCCTAAGGGTCACACACATAGAAGACAATTTAAGATGCAAGAAGAAAGAAGGGCGTTTTCGTCTTTTAAGGCGAAAGGGTATTTTGGTAATTTCACGGTGCAATTAAATTTCTTTGAGGTCGTAGCCTTTATTTAATTTGTTAGAAAAATTAAATAAGTGAAATTACGTTTAAATGTGTGTTCGCACATATTTAAATATATTATCATTATTGTTAAATGTTAATATATATTTAAATATATATATTAATTTAATTTTAATTGAGATAATGATGGAAATTAAAATAAATCAGATTGGGAGTGTTTGGCAACATGGGGCGTTTGGGTTGGAGCCCAAGCCTATTCCGTATGGGATTAGGGCAAATTGTTTTTTAAGTATAAAAGGAAAAGTGTGTGATTTTTTAATTGAAGGGTTTTTCTTTTGAAAACCAAAACCACACTGACCCTTTTGCCTTCTCCCACGGTAGTAACACTTTTGAGCCTAAAATCAATTCAATTGATTTTGTTTTCTTCTTAATCTTGAAGCCAAAGAGGATCTAGCAAATCCCTCTTTGGTTCTTTTAAGATTGTCTTCGTGTGGACTACGCGGGTTCGATCCTACACTTGGATCGGTAGCAAAAGCGTTAAATCGACAAATTTGGAGGAGCCTTCAACGTGCGTTTGTTTCTCTTAACTCATGTTGAATATTTATGCAGATTTTATTTAATATAAATTGTTAAAATCATACCCTTGATCTTGGCTCATGTAAACGATCCTGTTATTTTATTTTTCGTTTCCTCTGCGTATACGGGACCGTTTACTAACATATAGGACATTTGGTAGTATTGTGCTTCGGATTATATTTGTTTTCGTTTCATGATTGATTTCGATACTTTAATATGATTTGGGCATAACTTGTGATGAATATTGTTGTCCATTGTGATTTAATGTTTTCATAGAACTTGCTGAATGATAAACGTTGGTTTGGAATAATTAAATGATGAATATTGCTTACATTACTTCGCATCGATTGTAATTGAGTTGTGTTTGGATTTAATTTAATTTCTACTATTGTTGCGTTTATTGTGAAGTTGGTTGATTGGATATTACGTGTTGACAGATTGTATTTGTTGATCGCGTACCAACTAGTGGTATTGCCTTGTAGCGTTTATCGATGTTCAATGATAGTCTTTAACCAATCGAACTTGAGTGATCGGGTGAGACATGATAGATTATACTTAGAGTGTCGGGAAACCATTTCATTGATTTACCTTGCCTTGTAGGTTTAGGGGATCGTAGAGGGTGGAGGAGAATTGTGTGAGTCGGTCTCGTGTCGAACCAAAACCGTAACGGCAACATTTTTATTATAAAGTTTTTATTAGTTTTAATTGCACTATTTCATTATTTGCATTTAGTCTATTTAGTTTCATTAATCCACTGTCAATTTCTCTTTCGTTAACTCAAATATACATTAGGTCATTAGTCTTGCTCTCTGTGGATTCGACCTTGCTTACCGCTAACTACGGTATTTAGGTTTAATTTTGTGACCGTGACGACCGGTCTAACAAAATTTTGGCGCCGTTGCCGGGGAGCAACGTGCTTTTGACTTTGTGTGTTTGGGTAGTTATTAGTTTTTATTCTAGGTTTATTTTAGTCTTTATTGTCTTGTTTGTATTATTTTCTTTCTTGTGATTATTTGTTTGGGTGAATCTTTTAATATTTGTGTCCCGTTTAGTTTGTCTCTTTGCATTTTTAGTTAATTATTTTCTTTTTAGGCTGTTTGCGTAATTTCATTTTTTTTCTTTGCTTTATTTTATTATCATTGGAATAGTTTCATTTGTGTTTGTTTTTGTTTTACAGGAAAATTGCAATTGGGAAAACGCTTCAGCGTGTCGTGAGCATTGAAGATCCTACACGTCCCGATTGTGAAATTCTCTTAACCTTTGATTTTTCTTTTATTCCTAGGATTTAATTTTTTGTCCTTAGTATTAAATTCTTTTAGGTTGCATTGATAAATTTAGTTTTGATTAAACATTTTGTTGTGGGAAATTTCATTGAGTATAGTTTCGTTAGATTTTAGATTTGTTTTAGTTTTGTTTCGTGTGCTTAGTAAAATTTGTTTCTTAGGTTTTGCATTTAGTTAATTTTCTTTGACATTGTTGCTGTGTTGCTTGTTGAGATGAATGCAAACTAGAAGGTCTTTTAACGAAGAGTTATTACCTTTGAATCTTGAAATTGAACACACTTGTAAAAAGAATAGAAAACAAGCACGTAGGATGGCTGACCAGGATGAACCCGCATATGTGCCCCTTAGCCAACATTTCGCACCCACCACCTACACTTCAGTCTCATGTATCCATATCCCCAATGTCCAGACACAACGCTATGAGATCAAAACTAGTGTCATCCAATTGTTGCCAAATTATTATAGGAATTTAAATGAGGAGCCATACAAACACTTAGATGAATTTTTAGAGGTTTGCTCCACAGTTAGACTTCAACATGTGAATGGAGATGTCGTGCACTTAATTTTGTTCCCATTTTCACTTAAGGATCGAGCCAAACAGTGGCTCAATTCTTTGGCAGCAGGGTCCATTACCTCTTGGACCCAAATGCAACAAGGATTCCTAAAAAAGTATTATCCCATTGGTAAAACCAACAGCATATGACGAGCCATTACTAGTTTCGCTCAACTTGATGGCGAGGAATTTTATGAAGTTTGGGAACGTTTGAAGGAAATGCTTAGGAAGTGTCCCCATCATGCAGTCCCTAGGTGGCAATTAGTTCGTAGTTTCTATGACGGACTGACCGAGAGGCATAGGAATATGGTAGACGCCTCTTGTGGAGGAACATTTATGCACAAGGACGAGAATGAGTTATGGCAACTCTTTGAGACCTTAAGTGAAAATTCAATGCACCACATTTCTGCGTCTAGAATGCCTATCTCAGAGCAGCCATCCAAGAAGGGTGGCATATATGAGGTGTCACGGTTAGATGACATTAGTTCCAAGTTAGAGGTGTTGGCCCACCGATTTGACCAGTTTGTATCTATACAAGGGCAACCCTCTACACAATCATCTCCGAAGGTGAATCAGGATGTTTTTGCCATGCACTCCACTCTTGACCATCCGGTTGAGGAACCTGCCCCTGACCCTTTTGAGGAGCAAGTGCAAGGTGCACAAGGCTTCCAGAGACTGAGCGATCCATACTCGAACACATACAATCCTGGGTGACGTAACCACCCTAATTTTTCATGGAAGCCACAACCACCTCAGAATGTCCCTAATAACATGCCATACAGGAACAATCCTTCCAATCAGCAAGGCAATTATAGGGAGCAACCTTCAATCCAACCACCCATCCAACCTAGGTTCTCACCTCCCGTTCGTGACCTACTCCAGGTGTCTAGTTCACTAGAATCAATGATGACTCAAATGCTTCAAACCATGCAGGGAACAAAAAGCCGACATGAATGCTAGGTTCCGGGATTTAGAGCGAATACCCAACCCTTCTACATTCCCATTCCCAATCCATTAGTAAGCTAGAGACCCAGATTGGTCAAATAGCCAAAGCAGTCAATAGGAGGGAACAAGGCCAATTGCCTAGTCAAGTCATAGGTAACCCTAGTGGTTCTTCTCAACAGAGAGGGTTTTCCGAACAAGCTAAGGCCGTGATGACTCTTCGGAGCGGCCGAGAGCTAATTAGGCCTGAGAGGGAAGTAAAAGTCCAAGGTAGAGAAGAGGAAAGTCTAGGTAGGGACCAAGCCAAAGAGAGTGAGTGAGCCTCTTGTTGAGTTGAGTGTTCAGAGAACGGGTAAGGAAAAAGTTGGGGAGAATGAACCATCCCCTGCATCGTACATACCGAGAGCACCCTTTCCTCAGTGCTTAGAGCCCCCAAATGTCCCCACTACTAGGAAAAGCGCTAGGATGAATGAAATGATTGAGTTGTTTAAGCAGGTGCAGATTAACATTCCACTCTTAGATGCCATTAAGCAAGTACCTACTTATGCCAAATTCCTCAAAGACTTGTGCACGCAAAAGAGGAAAATGAAATCTCACACACCTAAGACTGTACATTTACCGGAAAATGTAAGTGCGGTTGTCTCAAACCGCATTCCCCCGAAGTTAAAGGATCCTGGCGCTCCTATTATTTCTTGTGTGATAGGTAATGTCACGATTGATAGAGCACTCTTAGACTTAGGGGCGAGCGTGAACTTATTACCCACTTCCGTGTATGAACAGTTTAACTTAGGTGAGCTCAAGTCGGAGAAGTCACTACTGCTTAGGCGACCGATCGGTCAAAATGCCTAGAGGATTAATTGAGGACGTGTTAGTTAAGGTTGAGGAACTATATTTTCCAGTGGATTTTCTTGTCTTAGACATGGAGTATACGAGGAGTGGAAGTATGCCACCGATTATTTTAGGGAGACCTTTTCTAGCAACGGAAAATGCTTGCATTAACTGTAGATCTGGAGAGATGGAAGTGTCTTTTGGGAATAGGAAATTGAGACTTAATGTGTTTAATGCTGGGTTAGGACCAATGTGTGAGGACGATAACGAGTGTTTCATGGTTGATGCTATTGATAGTCTAGTGGAGGCTCACGCCCCACAGATGTTATGTGATGATGCAATTTACACTCTTATGAATCCATTTGTTGAGGAGATATCTAGCTTGAGTGTAGTGTCTGAGATTCAGGAGGTTAGTGCGTATATAGCTAAGTCGCCCACTCTAGAGCGTCGACCTTGGAACATCAAGTATGAAACCTTACCACCTTTGTTTAAGACGACACAACCGAGGTCCATTGAGTCTCCACCAGTCTTAGAGTTGAAAGCCTTGCCTGATACTCTAAAGTATGTTTTCCTAGGACCCAACAAGATCTTACCCGTGATCATTGCCGCCAACTTAGATAGTGAGCAAGAGAAGAGATTAGTGGCGGTCTTGATAGCATATAAGAAAGCAATCGGTTGGTCAGTAGCCGATTTGCGATGGATTAGCCCTTCTTTGTGCATGCATCGCATATTTTGTGAGGAGAATGCTAAACCGGTGCATGAAGCTCAAAGAAGGTTAAACCCGAACATGAAGGAGGTGGTGAAGAAAGAGGTGATCAAATGGCTTGATGCGGGTATCATTTACCCTATATCCGACAGCCAATGGGTGAGTCCAACCCATGTTGTACCTAAGAAGAGTGGCCTCACCGTTGTTGAAAATGAAAAAGGTGAGCGAATTCCTACCCGTACTCCCACTGGATGGAGAGTTTGCATTGATTATAGGAAGCTCAACCTAGCCACTAGGAAAGATCATTTCCCGCTCCAATTTATTGACCAAATCCTAGAAAAACTCGCAGGGCAAGCTTTCTATTGTTTTCTGGATGGCTATTCCGGATATAACCAAGTACCAGTTGCCCCGAAGACTAGGAAAAGACCACGTTTACATGTCCTTTTGGCACGTTTGCCTTTCGTCGCATGCCCTTTGGGTTGTGCAATGCACCAGCAACGTTTCAAAGGTGCATGTTATCGATATTTTCTGATATGGTGGGTCAATTCCTTGAAGTCTTCATGGACGATTTTTCTGTGTTTGGTACATCTTTTGATGATTGTCTCGAAAAACTTGAGTTGGTGTTACAACGTTGCAAAGAGACAAATCTTGTTCTTAGTTGGGAAAAGAGCCATTTCATGGTTCAAGAGGGAATTGTCTTAGGTCATGTAGTTTCCAAGGAGGGGATATCAGTGGATAAGGCAAAGGTAGAGTTGATTTCTCAACTACCCCGCCTTCGTCGGTCAAACAAATTAGATCTTTCCTAGGCCATGCAGGATTTTATAGGCGTTTCATCCAAAATTTTAGCAAGATCTCCAAGCCTTTGTGTGATTTGCTTGCTAAAGATGTGCCATTTGTTTTTGATGACTCTTGTATGATTGCCTTTACCATTTTGAAGGAAGCGTTGACCACAGCACCCATTATGCAACCTCCTGATTGGAACCTACCTTTTGAAGTGATGTGTGATGCGTCGGACTATGCCATTGGTGCAGTCCTTGGCCAATGGGGGAATAAAAAGCCCGTTGTGATCTACTATGCAAGCAAGACCCTCTCCGATGCTCAATGTAATTACACCACCACGGAGAAAGAGTTGCTTGCGGTAGTGTTTTCCCTTGATAAGTTCGGTCTTATCTTCTTGGGTCTAGGATAGTTGTCTTTCAGACCACGTTGCAGTTAGGTATTTGTTAGCCAAGAAAGACACTAAGCCTAGACTAATTCGATGGATTTTGTTGTTGCAAGAGTTTGATCTAGAAATCAAAGATAAAAAGGGTAGTGATAATGTGGTCGCCGACCACTTGTCTAGACTCTTTACAGAGTTTGTCCCTAGCCAATGTTTGAATGAATCTTTCCCGGATGAGCAATTGTTTGCGATATCCCAATCCAAAACACCTTAGTATGCCCATATAGTCAATTACTTGGCCGTAGGACAATTACCATTAGGGTGGACCAAAACTCAGAAAGATCATTTCTTTGCAACCATCAAGCATTATTTTTGGGAAGACCCGGACCTTTTCGGGGTGTATCGAGACAGATAGTTAGGAGATGTGTTCCCGACCACGAGTTTAGTAGTGTACTTGCATTTTGTCATTCTTATGCTTGTGGTGGTCATTATAGTGGCAAGAGGACCGCTTTAAAGGTCCTCCAGTGTGGTTTCTATTGGCCCTCTCTTTTTCGTGATGCATTCTTTTATTGTCGTGCTTGTACTTCATGTCAAAAAGTAGGGAATATTGGTAGACGAGATATGATGCCCCTGAATCCTATTTTGATTGTGGAAGTGTTTGATGTGTGGGGTATTGATTTCATGGGTCCATTTCCCTCATCTTTTGGCTTTGAATATACCTTGCTTAGATTGATTATGTGTCTAAATGGGTAGAAGCCATTGCCACTAGGACCAATGATCATAAGGTGGTCGTCAACTTTGTTCAATCGCACATCTTTAGCCATTTCGATCATCCGCGCGCCATCATCAGTGATGGTGGCTCACATTTCACCAATAGGCACTTTGGTTCACTATTGAAAAAGTACTCAATCACCCATCGAGTTGCCACACCTTATCACCCTCAAACTAGTGGACAAGTGGAACGTGCTAATAGGGAAATTAAGACTATCTTAGAGAAAATGGTACGGCCCGATCGTAAGGATTGGTCAATGCGTCTGAATGATGCACTTTGGGCCTATCGAACCGCATATCGTACCCCTATTGGCATGTCCCCTTATCAGTTAGTTTTTGGGAAAGCATGCCATTTACCTGTAGAACTTGAACATAGAGCATATTGGGCCACAAGGAAATTCAATTTTGATATGACCACGGCCGGTGACCATAGGAAACTCCAACTTTCGGAGTTAGATGAGCTAAGACACGAAGCTTATGAGAACTCTCGCATCTCTAAAGAGAAAACTAAAGCTTTTCACGATAAACACATTGTTAGGAAGTCATTCTCTCCTAATCAAAAAGTGTGGCTCTTTAACTCTAAGCTTCGCCTCTTTCCGGGGAAGCTTCGGTCATGATGGGATGGCCCTTTTATTGTTCTTAATATTTTCCCTCACGGATGTTGAAATCGAAACCTAAAAAGCGGGACAAGTTTTTTAAGGTGAATGGCCAAAGACTTAAACCTTATGTCGATGGCATTAATGATGGAGAGGTGATTGAGGAGTGTTCTTTATTAGAACCGCATTAGCCATGTCAGTGCATTGAGTCTGGCTGAAGACTTTAAACTTAGCACTTGTGGGAGGCAACCCATCTTTGTAAATATGTTTTTATTGCTTTTATGTTTTTGTTGTTTTTGTCTTCGCAGGATTGTCATGTTTGGGAACTCATTAACTAGTCCAAGGCTACGCTTATGCATGCTCCACAAACTCTGTTGATGACAGCCCCACCATTGTTCCTCAGGTTGTATCTCTCCACCTTAAATGCTGTTATTGTTAGATTTCTTGTTTCTCAAATCTGTTGGACACTTTTTATATGATTGATCATATTGCCATTTGAGATCATTTGATGCTAAGTTGGGGAGGATATTTGTAGTTGTGGGTCATTGAGGACAATGACATTTGAAGTTGGGGAGTGTTGATTTGATTTTATATTTTTGTGAAGTGTTGTTGATGAGACTTTTGTGGAGATGGTGATATTTTTGTGAAGTGTTATTGATGATGCTTTTGTGGAGAGTGTGCTTAAATTTTTGTGGCATGATGATGTTTTTGTTGAAAATACGTTGAATCTTATTCTTGTAAGTCCAAAAGTGGTTAAAGTGAACTAAAGTGAGTTATTTTTAAAATTATTCATGAATTCATGCATAATTACCATTTTAGAAGCAATTAAAGTGCTAGTTGAAAGGTTTTGTGAGGTTTTTGAAAAAAATTTGTGTAACATGGTTTTAAACATTGAACTATTGGTTTTGTTTTGTGCTAGGTTTATCCATAATTGTGGTTAGATACTGTTTTGTGTAAATGTCATGTGTTTTAGTGTTTATGCAAGTCTCCCACATACTTTACATGCCCATGGAGCAAATTTTCATTTATTATCTTGCGTGTGTTAAAAGTGTTTAAATGTTGCTTGATGATTTGGTTTTGATTTGTAGCCTAGTTGACTCGAGTGAGTACGCCCGAGGGGTGTTCTACACCTAATCCCCTAAAGCTATCTAGCTTGGGAGCGGTTGGCCTAAAACTCGTTACATGGGTCCTCTAGAAAGCTTAATAAGTCATTATATAAATTATGAGCTTTATAAGAAATAAAGAAATAAAGTCTTGACTTGTACCCTAGTTGGTTCGGGTGAGTAAGTTCGAGGAGTATTCTACACTTAGTGCCCTATAGCCATCTGGTTTGGGAGTCATTGACCTAAAGCCCGTTACACGGACCTTCTAGAAAGCTTAAGAAGTTAAGACAAAAAAAAAAAAAAAAAAAAGGGTGATGAATGAAAAATAAATTATATGTCAAAATCTTGTGTGGAAAATGAGCATTATGTTGTGTGTACATAAGTTGGGGAGTTTTGCATGACATTTTAACATGGTGATATGAATATGAAATGTGTGTTTGAGAAGCTTGAATGGAGATAGGCAAATCTTGACAGAAACTTTAGTTCTTTATTTAGGATTGTGTTATTTACTTGTTATGTTCAAATTCTTCACTTTACCTTTTGATGAATGTCTTGGTTGTTGATGAATATGGTTGTGTATGGTTTTGTGAGAATGTTGAAAGAGTTCCTTTAACTTTACTCGAGGACGAGCAAAGAGTAAGTTGGGGAGTGTGTTAGAGTCATGAAAGTGACTCTATTTTGGTGATAAAAATACCCCATTTGTGATTAAATTGAAGTATATTGAGACAATTAAAGAATTTATGATTTATTCACGAAAATCGCTTCCTAATATTTTTTCTTATGAATCTAATGTGTTTGGAATGATTTTGGAAAATATATGAGTTGATATTAGGTTGTGGTTTATGGATACAGGGTGATTTTGTCTCATTTATGCTGTTTAGGGGGTAAAATGTCATGTTTTAAGGGGTTGATTTTGTCACTTTTCAATTGTGCAGGGACTAAACTGAAATTTTGCAATGTGCACTATAAAAGAAAAGTGCAGATCGCGTGAAAAGTAGGCTGCCATCCATAGAGTTTTCCGGCGACCCTTCGTCTTCCACCTCCGGCGACTCTTCGGCTTCCTCGACCACAGATCACCATCATCGCTTCATCACCACCGTGAGCCAACCACCACGCCGCAACGCTTCGTCTTCCACCGCGTCGTTTCGTCTTCCCGGCCAGTTTTGGTCGTTTTCCGGTGACTTTCCAGCTCCCCAAGGGTAGATCTTCATTCCCCATAGCCGGATCTACACTTCCCTTGCTTCAGCCGCCACTAAAACCGCCGGAATCCGCGGTTTTGCCGTCGCGCCTCTTCATCTTTCAGGCCAGATCCTGCTCGTTTCTGGCGACTTCTCACCTCCCTAGGACCTGATCTGAACTCCCCATCACCAGAGCTTTCCATTGGTACCTTCGGATCCCATTTTCGCCGTTTTAGAACTGCGGAGGAAAATTAACGTTCCGTGACCATGCGGACATTCGTATTTCGGGCTGTCCAGTTGTGGTCGTTTCGCCCCTTTTTCGCACCATATCGCTGTCGGTTACCTCCTCTCCGCCATGGTCAGCTCCGTTTCCACCGTTTCGGCCTTCGTCATCACCACCATGAGCGGCTAAGCTCCCGGTTGTCTGTTACGGCATGGCGAGATCGGGATTGACTCCACGACTCTCCTCATCAGCTCTCGACTAGTTGGATGAGCCCGATTATAGGACATTTGGTAGTATTGTGCTTCGGATTATATTTGTTTTCGTTTCATGATTGATTTCGATACTTTAATATGATTTGGGCATAACTTGTGATGAATATTGTTGTCCATTGTGATTTAATGTTTTCATAGAACTTGCTGAATGATAAACGTTGATTTGGAATAATTAAATGATGAATATTGCTTACATTACTTCGCATCGATTGTAATTGAGTTGTGTTTGGATTTAATTTAATTTCTACTATTATTGCGTTTATTGTGAAGTTGGTTGATTGGATATTACGTGTTGACAGATTGTATTTGTTGATCGCGTACCAACTAGTGGTATTGCCTTGTAGCGTTTATCGACGTTCAATGATAGTCTTTAACCAATCGAACTTGAGTGATCGGGTGAGACAGGATAGATTATACCTAGAGTGTCGGGAAACCATTTCATTGATTTACCTTGCCTTGTAGGTTTAGGGGATCGTAGAGGGTGGAGGAGAATTGTGTGAGTCGGTCTCGTGTTGAACCAAAACCGTAACGGCAACATTTTTATTAGTTTTAATTGCACTATTTCATTATTTGCATTTAGTCTATTTAGTTTCATTAATCCACTGTCAATTTCTCTTTCGTTAACTCAAATATACATTAGGTCATTAGTCTTGCTCTCTGTGGATTCGACCCTGCTTACCGCTAACTACGGTATCTAGGTTTAATTTTGTGACCGTGACGACCGGTCTAACAGAGGTGGTAATGCAGAAACAAAAGTAGAGTTGGCACTAGCTTAGTGTGGTAGATTATTGGCTTGGCAGAATAATCTGATAGCATTTGTATTTTACTTCTA
>CM047907.1:26144458-26244895 GCA_026229545.1 Pistacia atlantica
GTATTTTACTTCTATACTGTCACTTACTATTGATTGAAAACAATGCATTTGTAGATGGCAATGCCTTGCAATTTGACAAGACTTACAACAACAAAATAATAAAAGATACAAATAGTATGGGAATCTAAAACCTTACGAAGGAATAAGCTATTTGGCTGATACAGTTCTTCATTGTTACTTTAAAGCTAATAAGACCTCTATTGCTCTTGCCAATGTAAGGAAAAACCTTAAAATACATGTACGAAACTTTATATTGTTTGCTGCACCTTGCTGGGTGAATCTCTGTGATAATGTCCCAGAATAATGTTTTGCACTAAGAAACTGAAAATGATACATATAGCTGGACTCATCATACTTTATGGTTTCCAATAGTAACATTCTAGCAGGCTAAAGTTAAATCATAGGGACTTGAATTTCGAAGAAATTCTTAAAGGTTGTATGCCAAAATCACCATGCATCTCTATAGCAAGACCTCAAAATAGTCAAAAGAAACTACCATCAGAAATCATGGGATGCTTTGTTAGAGTTTAATATTGAAATATTTATGTCAACTTACCTTCTCACTGCCCACATGCACAACACGCTCCTCAATATCGTTGATAGATACTTTCAATTCTTTCAAAAGACACAGACTTTGGACTTGAGACATGGGTGTGATAATCAGATTGTCAGTTATGGTAAACATTGTTGGTCCAGTCACAAACCCTCGTCTTTTGGCTTCTTTAAAATGAGACTTAGGATCCTTGACAGTTAAAATTGAACTTCTCAAAGCAGATCCAGAAGGAATTTGACCATCAGAAGTCAATTCATAACGATGAGGATATACATAATATTCTGTAGCACGGTATGTTGGGTGCAAACCTTCTTCAATGTCTAAAGGATTGTTCTCATGGCTAAAATCAGGGGCGAGCTTCGGACTGATGAGCATTTCCTTGTGCTCATTAGATTTCAAGTATTTCTCAACATCAAGTTCCTGGACACTATTGTATAGGTTAGTTAAGGATCCTATTGAAATGCTTCCCTGCATTTCTTTTATTATATAACCAAGTGGAACAGTTAGGAAACTGGAGACTAAATCAACAAATTCTTCACTTGTTTCGCAAAACAAACCATTTTCTTGGATTTACTAATGATAAGCTTTACATGAATCTTCCCATCCACATTTGATTCTGATTCTTCTACTGTAGATTCAACATAGATGTTCTGATCAAAATCTTCTTTGCCGAACTTTGGTGCTGAATTTCGTTCCAACAAAGTCTCTGTCAAAGGTTTCTTTGACATCAGTGAACACTTTAGTAAAGTGAGAACCTGAAAGAAGGCTGACAACGATAGGTCACGAACACAACCACAGTTCAGCTATCTAACAAATTGTGAACTTAATAATCATATTCAGAGAGCTGATATAATAAAAGATGATAGTAGATCAAATTCAAAAGCCCTACCTTTTGCCAATTATAATTGTTGACTAGTTAACTTGACATTTTTGGCTTAACTGCGAAACATTTTTCTTTCCTTTTATCTTTAATCCCCATCATTTACTTCTAAAAAAGCAAAGTGCATTGAAGGTGAATTATTTCCACGAGATGTTCATCAAAAGTACAAATTGGTTTCTTCATGTACTAAGTTTGATCCTATAAAACGGTTCTTAACTACAAATAATGGTAGAATCTGATAAAATTATTAAATTTTAGAATCAGAATGAAATAGTTACCTCATCTACTCCTATGTCGATGTTGTACTCCTCAACGGCGCTAAAGTCCATGAGTCCTAGCTTGGACACCTCAGAAAGGCTTGCTTCTATTGATGAGGGCTTTACTTGTAATTCATCACTTATTATAAATTGGGTCCGTCCTTTAACAAACACTCCTCTATCTTGAGCATCTGACAACTCGATCGTTGTATCCATGAGCCCTCCACAATCGCAAACAGCATTAGGGTAGAGACTGAGTAACTTGTGCCCAGAAAGGGTACAATCCTTAGTGCACAAGATGTACCTCGGCACCTCACCATCGTCAATTTGCAATTTTAGTCTCTCGTTCTGAGGCGCAGCGTCATTTCTGGGGCATAGCAACATGGTCTTGCACGCTTCGGTCCAGAAACACTGCATGTCAAGGTTCTTAATGCTTTCATACAAATTGTTCATGCAACCTATCCCCACTGTTGGTGGTTGATTATGATTAGAAATAAGCCTCATGATTGTTCCCATGGGCATTGTCAAGAAACTAAAGAGAACATCAGTAAAGTCCTCATCTGATTCCACAAATATAACTCTGTTGTTCTTTTTATACACCAAGGTCTTCAAGCTAATTGCTTTTGCTTCCTCCATAGTCATTGAGAATATGCTTTCAAATCTTGCTTTGTTCAAAACTGAATACAACCAGCAAAATCAATGCTTAATCAATTACTTATCTAAGTCTGAAGCCTTGTGTTCATACACTTCAAGAAATTTTGAAATCTATGCAAAAGCTCATTTTCTAACTAAAAGCATATATAGTTATTGGATTTCGTAAACAAAATCTAATTGCAAAAGGCAGAAATTCAACAAATAAAACACCATGATTCTAAGCTGATCTCCACAAGGCTGGAAGATTCAAGGACTTTTTCTTAGCGGAAATGTTCACATACATATTGTACATATAGGAAAAACATAAATCATTGAACAAAGTAATGAGTTTTATATAAAAAATTTCATAAACTCGGTTAAAGGAGTTCAATGGGCTAGAAATGAACATCTTCAGAAAAACCAGAACAAAGAGATGGTGGAGATGTGTAATTAATTTGATCATCAATTAAGGTTTACAAGTCGTAAAAATCTTCAATGTTTAGAGCTTTCTGGGATTGAAATAATGATTAAAACATTCTAAACACTGATGAAAAAAAGCTAAGATTAAATAACTAATACAAGTCATAATTCTACAGAGAAAACAGCCCATATAGTCATGCATGCTAGAAACTCTAGCTCTGATGCTCAAGAACTTAACTTTGAAAGTAACTGATGCTATATGACAAAAACATATATAGTACCTGGTGATAACCAAGCTACTTTTGCTGGAGAGGAGTCCAGTGAAGGATTCAGAGAACAGAGAGTATAGAAAATGAAGTAGAAGAGAAGTTTTAAGTAAGTTAAAAGGTGTATCCATACATGTGTGGTCCATTATCTTTAGCAAAGGCAAGAATTCTTAAGGGAGAAGAAATGAGTCCAGTACTTGACTTGGCTTTTGATCTTCTTGTTACAGAGAAAATATTATTCCAAGAGAAATGGAGCTACGCTATAGTTAATTTTAAAGGTGTATCCGTACATGTGTGGTACATTATCATTAGCAACTTCCTTTTCAAGGCAAGAATTCTTAAGGTAGAAGAAATGAAGAGTCCAATACTTTACTTGACTATTGATCTTCTTGTAATAGAGAAAATATTATTCCAAGAGAAAATGGAACTAAGCTACATTAATAGGAAATATCTCGTAAACTCTCTCTTTGTTTCTGACTGTTGATTATAGATTTGCTGAAATTTAACTCGGTAGTTTTGGAATATAAGAGGATGTACATCACTGAAAGTAATCACCATGCTATCGGCCTATTTCAATTTATGCAGATTGGATTAAAAATATATTTACAACATGTTCTTGCATGGTTCATATAAATTGTTTGTGCAACCTATCCCCACCATTGGTGGTTGATTACGGATGAGCCTGATGATTGTTCCTCATTTAAAGAAGATTAAATAGTGTCCTGAGTAGGGAAAACCAAGTAGAAAAGCCATTTTAGGGAAAGTATGTATATAGCAAGTTAAAGGAAAGGTGCATCGTTGCCTGTGCAGCAAGTTACTTATGTATATAGTAAATTAATGGAAAGGTGCATCATCTAGCCCAAAGTTTGGTTATTTTGTAAATTGACATACATACAAATTTGCTTTGAGATCGGACGCAAGTGCCATTTACCCTAAATATGTCAACACTCTTACATTAGAAAGCCTATCATATGGATCTTGAGTATTCATGAGGTTGTGGCATATCACATTATCCGAAATCCAACCTTATTTGTATGGATATACTGTTTGAGCTTCACATAAGCGATCTTTATTATTAGACACATTAGTTTATAGAATCATCTTGATGAATTTTGTATTCTCGTGAGATTGGGTCAAACTGCACTTTTGAAATCCCACCTTATGGACCTCACGCCCCACCATCAGGTTGCAAGTTAGTTCAAATAGCAATTTTAATCACTTAGATACCTTATAAATAGCCTAGTTCATGTGTTTTGCTTCGATGGTATTATTTATTAGAATATCAGAAAAATTTTGACATATCAATTGACCCATTGGAACCATGTTCTAATTCATTTTTGTACCTCGGTTTAGCTTAATGAATTTATCAAATTACAATTTACAACCATGTGCTTTTATGCTAAGTTGTGCTTGGGTTTTTGGAAGTTAGTGAGAGATTGTCCACACAAAAAGATTTTCCTAAATGCCATATAGAGGTGGGGAGTTTTTAAAGCAAAAACGCCCTGTTCTAATTCATTGCCTTAATTTATGTATATGTATTTATATGACAATGCAATCTCATGGAGAAATACAATACTAGAGTTTCAATTACAAATTCTCACTCTGATACACATAATAAGATGACATATTCTTTCATAGTAAGTGAACAAAGATGTCCTCAATTTTCTGGATTTGGCTCTCTAAGAAAGGTATCAGTTAGAACCGATTCAGACACCAAAGAGGCCACCATAGGGCGCAAGGCCTGCAACGAAAGAAAAGTTTACAAAGTATCAGCAAGGGGGTAAATAAATTATTCAGATAATCTGATCTGGGTCCTCATGGCATAAAAATTTCTCAATCAGGGCTCTCCATCCGTTTAGCCTAATAAGTAAGAGGTGGCACCGCGACAATAGTAAAATTTGTGACAGCTATAATATGCATTGTTCAATGAGGGTAGTGGGATGGAATTTGGCAGAATAATGGATGAAGCGAACATAGCAGCTACAGGCCTACAGCTGGTGCTTGCTTTCTCCTATGGAACCTCGTTTTGTTTTACTTCTACACTCACTATCCCTAAGAACTTGGTGCAGTAAAAGATTCCTAAATAGAGATCCAGGAGAAAGGGAAATTTGAACATAGTTTTGAATTCAAATAAGTTTGAAAATCAAAGAAAACAATGCAAGGATTTATAAGGTGGTTTTATCCAGGTACACATTCTGTATATCTACAATCTATCATCAAGCTGTCTTGATATGTCATTGTCTTGCAAAAGAATTACACTGTAGTAATGATTCAAATTATCAGGAAATGAAAACCTTGTGTATTTAAATTGAACGAATTAGCAGATCTTGTAGTCACACTTCGAAGCTAATAAGACTGCTAATGTTCTGGCCAGTATGAGGCAGAAACCTTAAAATACAGTAGATGCAACCCACAAGGAGATTTTTCCCTGCTTAATTGGTGTATCTTCGATGTAGAATATCTGTAATAATCTGATCGTGAAAGTGCGGATCCCCTATAAGCCTAAATATATAGCCACTACCTGTAAACTCTAACCGGTTTACTACTAACTGGGCTCACACATAATATTAAACCCAAACTCATGTCTTACTTAACAATGTGACTGGGTGTACTAAGGGCTAAACTGCTGACAAAACTGGAAAATATGTTACACTACAATGCATCTCTCGTACCAAATCTTTTATATAATTATACTGCAATAATACCCTCTAAGATAGAGCAAACCAGAATATAAAGACAAACTTTAACAAATATATAAATAGGTTTCTCATGAACAACATTCCATACTATAGCTGAAAAATATTTTTCCTAATGTTCTGGCTTGGCTCTCTGAGAAATGCATTGGTTAGAACAGATTCAGATACATAAGAAAGACAAATTTAAAAAGTATCAACAAGAGAGAATCAAATAATTCATTGTATGTCATAAAGCTTCTGAATCAAAATTCTCTTTTCGTACAGCCTTAGGAAGTGGTAATATAGCAATACTAGAGGGCGGTGCATTGGCATAATAAAGGATGAAATGGACACAAATCGTTTATCATTTCTCTTTGTTACTTCTGTGTTCTCAGAACTGTAAATACTATTTAGATTCTTATAAGAAGCAGAAATAATAACCAAGATATGCTAAAAGGACTTGCTTAACAATAAAATTACATAATATCTGACTCTTACAGACTGTCTCTCACCTTGAAGTTCACAGAGTTCTACTTCTCCGTGTCACTTATATTCACTTCAACTTGGTTCAGTTAAACAGTTGCAATTTGAGGAGAAAAGTCTAGAAGGAGTTTTGAGCTCACAAGAAAGTTTATGTTCGAAAATTTTGGAAAACAATAAAAGCATTAGTTTCTACAGATGATGATTTGGGCTGTCCTTCATCCCCGTCAAAGCTAATTTGCTAATGTTCTCAAAAACCATAAAATATATGAAACTTAGTACAGGATTTTTCTCTAACTTATTTGGGTTTATCTTCCTGGTGAAATTATAAGGTTATATTGTACAAAATTGATTTATGATTTTCCAATATGTAGTAACATTCTACCATATCACTCAAAAAGGAAAGATAAATCTGTTAGACTGAACAATAGATATATATATAAAACTTGCCCTGTCAAAGTTCACCAAATTTTATGATAAGGCCTAAAGATTTTTGAAAGAATTTCTATTTAAAAGAAAAACCATGAGTTGCTTTTTATCTCAGAATTCAATATGCTAACTCACCTCCTCATACCCCACTTTCACAGGACGCACCTCGATGTCATCAAAAGGTACCTTCAATTTCTTCAAAAGAGAAACATATGAGACTGGTGATATAGGCGTTATGATCAGATTGTCAGTTATGGTGAACACTGCAGGTCCCTTAACAAATCCTCCTTTTGCAGTGTCCTTAGAGCTCGACTTGGGATCCAAAACAGTTAAAGCTAAAATTCCCAGTGTGGGAACAATTTTTTCTGATGAAATCAGTTTTCCACCAGAAAATACATAATGGTAATGCGGACGTTTCTTTTCCTCAATGCCTAAAGAATTTTTCTCAAAGCTAAAATCAGGGGCAAGCTTGGGACTGAGTAGCATTTCCTTGTGCTCATTTGATTTCAGAAATTGCTTAGCATCAATTTCGTGAATGCTATTGTAAAGATGATTTATGCATCCTTTCCAAGTGCCGGTGTGCATTTCCTTCACTACATACCCAAGTGGAACAGTGAGGAAACTGACGAGTAAATCAACAAAAGCTTCACTTGTTTCTGCATAACAAACCATCTTCTTGGACTTGCTGACGGTAAGCTTGATCATGAAAGTCTTCCCCCTTACATCTGATGCTGGTTCCTCCATTCCAGATTTAATATAGTTGCCCATATCAAAATATTTTTGGTCTAACTCAGGTGTTGGATTGTGCTTCAAAAAAGTTTCTGTCAAAGGTGTCTTTGATACCAGTGACATCTTGAGCAAAGTCAAAACCTGAAGATTACATCTAGTCACTAATCTACTATCTAATGGCATTACGTCAAATCATGATTGAAAATCACTAGTTACCTCATCTACTCCTATGTCAAGATTGCACTCCTCGGTGGTGCTTCCATCGGTTAGTCCTAGATTGAAGAGTAGAGAAAGGCATTCTTCAGTTGATGGGGGCATTACTCGTAACTCATCACTTATCATAAGTCGGGTCATTTCTTTAACAAACACCCCTCTATCTTGAGCAAAATATTTTTTTCCCGGTAGAAACATCTCAAAATTTATGCACTCTCCACAGGGACAAATAACATCTCCATAGTGACTTAAATGAGGGCAATCACCAGGGCCAAGAAAGTACCTCAGCGGCTCAGTCTCATCAACATTCAATTTTAGTCTCCTGCACTGATCTGCAGCTGCATTTCTGGGGTATAACAACATTTTCTTGCATGCTTCAGTCCTGAATAATTGCACATCAAGATTCTCAATGCATTCATATAAATTGTTCATGCAGCCTATCCCCACCGTTGGAGGTCGATTACGGATGAGCCTGATGATTGTTCCCATCGGCATCGTCAAGAAACTGAAGAGGACATCAATAAATTCCTCATCTGATTCAGCAAAGATAACTTTTTTGCTCTCCTTGTCCACCAAGGCCTTCAAGCTAATAGGTTTGACATGTTCTTCACCCATTGATTATATGTTTTCTCTTCTTTCTCCGTTTCAAATACCCAACCTACAAGCCAGAAAAAAAGTTAATCAATGATTTTTGTATCTGTTTGAAGCCTTTTCCATTCACTTAAATAATTGTAAAACGTTCCATTTCCACTGAAACATGCACGCTGATATGTTTGGAATTTCAGCCTTTTGCAAGTTAAATTTGTTTATCACATACTGGAACTTAATTGTTTCGAGAATATACCCATTTTCATGAAGTAAAATGATAACTTAATTTAAAGACTTTGATCCAAATTAAGCTGTTTTCCACAGGAAATATTTATGCATTGTAAAAATTAAATATACTGAGAAAAGAATTGGTAATTATAACTGGAAGTCTGGAACTAAACCCTTGAAATTAATCCCATTGAAATCACTCCAATCTTCAATGTTATAGCTTTGTGGGGGTTGAAATAACAGTTAAATCATTCCAAGCACATATAATTGAAGAAGATTAAATAACTAATAGAAAAGTCTCTACAGATCAAAACTCATAAATTGGCTAGCTCAAGAACCCAACATTATATAAGAAGTGATGATTTATGATAAAGTTACGTATGGGCACCTGATGATCGCCAAATGCAGCTAGTGTTGCTTGAGAACTGTAATGAAGGACTTAGGAAAGGTCGGAGAGCGAAGAGAAAAACAAGTAGAAAAACAGTTATAGACACAGTAAAGTAAGTTAAAGGTGCATCACTGTGTAGACCCATCATCTTTAGCAATCTTTGGGAAAGGAATTTTTAATTGGAGGAAGAACAAATCACAGTCCAATAATTTTCCTGACTTTTTAATTTATTTGGAATAATGAATGAATTTGTGTCCTAATTTGTATGGATTTGTTTTTGAGCTTGTACAAATTTAATTTTGGGTTTCAAATAAGCTTCTAAACTTACGTAATTTTAAGCAAGAATATGATCTAACATAATCTTTTGAGTTTAAGTCCCTATAATTATTAATATAGATGACCGTTATAGCTCTTACCAGTCAATAGTTCTAAGGTCCGAAAAATTAGTTGAGTTGCACGTAAATTAATCCGAACACCCCAAGTCATAAAAAAAAAAAAACCCTTATATAATTTTGTTTGAGATTATACCCAAGTGTCATTTACCCACAACGCATCTCCATTAAAAACCTATCTTATGGACCTCGAGTTCTCATGAGGTTGTGACATATCACATTATCGAAAATGCACCCTATGAACCTTGCATCACAGCTTGGAAAGTGCACCTTGTTTGCATGGATGTACTGTTGAGCTTGACATAAATGATTTTATTATTAGACTTACGTCTACTTAATTTATAAAATCATCCTTATGAACCTTGTATTCTCATGAGATCGTGTCACAGTGCACAGAGTCCCATCTTATGGACCTAAAGCCACACCGTCAGATTACAAATTAGTTCAAATAGCAATTGTAATCACTCAAATACTATATGAATGGCCTAGTTCATGTGTTTTGTTTCTAATTTTATAATATTACTTATCCCCGTAACCACCATTCGGGTGGTCTAATAATAAAAAAACAAAATGAGGTTTCAAGAGCTTTTGAGTTCGAGTTTTCACAGTCTCCTAATAGGGATAACCATTGAGGTACTTATTTTATCGTCAACTTTAGAGCTTAGAGGAATTACTTGATATGCATCTAAGATAGCCGGAACAACTCCAATCACCTAAAAAGAATAAAATTTGACCCCTGTTTCGGGGAAATAAAGTCATTTTTGTACCTAGGTTAGCTTAATGAACTTACCAAATTACAACCATGTGCCTTTTTGCTAAGTTGTGTCGGTTACCTAACTCAATAGCAGGAATTTTAAATTTCTTTTGGTGTTAGGGTAATCAGTAGACAACAGACGAGCAAAATATTGCATAGAAAAAGTTCTGAGGGCACCCAAATCATCCAAACATGTACAGCCCGAAAAGAATAACAAAGCAATTACAATGGGCCCATTTGCTGATTAAGCCCATATGTACTTAGTATAATATAATATAATAAGCCCATCAAAATCCATAATAATAGTTAATGTAATTTTGTACTCTTTATGTCAAGGCAATGCTGCCTTGACAAGGCATTTTGACGTTGATAACTTAAAAAAATAACCAGTGACTTTATAATCAGAATGAAAAAGTTCCCTCAGATACGCCCATTTCAAAATCCCTTTCCTCAAAGCCAATGGACTGATTCTATCCATTAGTCCTAGCTTGGATAGTACAGAATGGCTTGCTTCCGCTGATGAGGGCTTTACTTGTAATTCATCACTTATCATGAATAGAAACAATAGTTTAAAAAACAAAACTCTATCTGGAGAATCAAAACCTGCCACTTGATTATTCTTCTCAGAGTATTGCTTCTCATTAAGCATTTTCCCTCCACATTTACAAATAGCATTAGGGTAGAGACTCAGTAACTTGTACATAGAAAGGCTACATTCATTGCACAGGAACAACCTCGGAGGTTCACAATCGTCAATTTGTAATTTTAGTCTCTTGCACTATGATTGAGCTCCGTTTCTGGGGTATAGCAAGATGGTCTTGCATGCTTCAGTCCGGAAATACTTCACGTCAATATTCTTAATGCTTTCACACAAACTGCACATGTAACCTATTAATCCCACTTGTGGTGGTTGATTAGAAGTAAGCCTGATGATTGTTCCCATGGCCATTGGCAAGAAACTGAAGAGGACATCAGTAAAATCCTCATCTGATTCAGCAAATATAACTCTGTTCTCTTAGTCCAACGAGGCCTTCAAGCTAATTGCTATGGTTTGTTCCGTATTCATTGTGTATATTCTTCCAAGTTTTCCTTTGTTCAAATACTGATACCAACCTGCATAATCATTGGTCAATCAATTATTTATCTAAGGCTGAAGCCAGTGTTGCATAAACTTCAAGAACTGTAAAAATTTATACAAAAACTCATTTTCTGCCTAAAAACATAGTAGATACTAATGGATAGCCCTTTTTCTGAAACAAGGAAAATGATAAATTCACTCAAAAACACTATAATTCTAAGCAGTTCTCTTTTCAAGGTTGCAAGATTTATGGACTGTTCCATCGTCCAAGTGTAGGCAAATAATTATGCACATAACAGGATGCTCAAACCTACTCTATGAGTAGATACAAATAAGAAACAAGGATATATGTTTCTATATATTTGTTAAGGTAGAAAAAATAAACCGTGCTGTAACAGATAAAATATTAATCCAACACAAGATGGAACAAAGCTATACTAGATAGCAGAGAACAGAAATTGGTCCCTCAATCTTTTGTAGCCGTGACTCATATATTGTTTATAGGTATAAATCAAATTTACCTCCATTTCTTTACAAATCATATTCCATTCGTTTGTGAACGCCACCCACGTTGGAGCTAAAATTTGAAATCTACCTCACAATAGATAGATTTCTTTTTCCTTTTAACGTCAAAAATCATTTTCTTCCCCTCAATCAAAATCATGTAACTTTAAACTAACAAAAATGTTGCAACTCTACGGACGAAAACATTGTAAGTAACTGATTTTCTATGATAAAGTTAGATAGGGTACCTGGTTTCCAGCTAGTACATTGCTGGAATGACTCACTATAAAGTGCTAAACAGACTTAAAAATTGCACGTGATAAGAAAACATGAAATGAAACAATAAATGAGAAGCGATATTTGAACTGGTTCGAATGTTCAACAGTGAATCATACATCCACTGCTATTGTATTAATAGATGGGTAAAATTAGGTCACGTGAGGCAAGCTGAGTTATAATATAGAGAGAATACAAAAAGAGAGAGAAAATGTGTAAATTATTTTAGACTAAGATTAGTCAATCCTGTAAATGAGAGGGGTATCCTCTATTTATAGTGGGAGAGTTCAAGGTAATGATTACAAGTCTGCAAGTGGATGGTGCAGTGCTGATCCTTCCTTGCACCCCATTGGTCATCGTCACTCGAGAAATATCCTCAAATCGTGTAGGGCTGGGGCAAGTGGATAATCCCTAGCCACTCGCAAGCTTGGTACTCACCCGCTGCACTGACAAGAACCGCACCTCTTTCGTCATCGCGTGATGTGGCAGTGTCTGGACGGCACAAAACCTTCCTGAACCCTGATTGGCTTTTGCTGATCAGAGTCCACCTCAACCCTAACTTTTCAAGCATAATAGAAGTGGAATAAGATTTTAGAGAGGATGAAATAGTGTACTACGCTGAAAATTTTAGTGAAGAATATATACACTAAGTTAAGGGAGCATCGATCGTTGCCTGTGAAGTAGAATTCTTGTCGTCTTTAGTTTCTTAATGAAGAATAAATGAACAGTCCTGCATGCCTTGAATATGGATATATCTTCTTGGAAAATAGAAAATTTATGGAAACAATGGAACCAGGTTATGTGACTGATGGAGTAATAATGCATAAATGATGCAAAGGCAAGGTGTATTAATTAATGAAGGAAGTTGAAAGAGTTTTCAAATGACTAATCACACATCTGCAAAATTTCAAGGCTTATTGGCCATACCTAAATCGGGAAAAAAATGAAGTGTGTTTTTGAGTATGAAAGATGATAAACACAAAAAGGAAATTCAAGATTGCAACTAAGTGCATATCCTGTACCACCTATTTTATATAATTATACCCAAAATTATATAAAAGCAAAAGCAAGATGGTACACACAAAAGCAAACTCAAAATTGTCAATACAATACAAATCCTTTATAGTAATATACTTATATGGAATGCCTTTTGGTCTAAGAGCATACCAGAGTACAAACCCAAATTTGAACACAAACTATAAATAGTTTTCACATGAATAAAACTCCATATTTTAGCTGAAATATGAATTTGGCTCTTTCAGAAAAGCATTGGTTAGAGCAGATTCAGATACAAAAGAAGCCACCAATAGACGCAAAGCCTGCAAAATAAAACAAATTCATAAGGTATCAACAAGGGAATGAATATCATGCTTTCAGATCATCTTCAATGGATTCTCTTCTTGAACAGCTTCTAAATCAAAACTCTCCATTTGTATAGTCTAATTAATGGGAGGCGGTAATGCAGCAGCAAAAATAGAATTGGTAGTAGCTTAGTGTGGTAGATTATTGGCTTGGCACAATAAACTGACAGCATTTGTATTTTACTTCTATACTGTCACTTACTATTGATTGAACACAATGCATTTGCAGATGGCAATGCCTTGCAATTTGACAAGACTCACAACATAAAAATAATAAAAGATACAGATAGTATGGGAATCTAAAACCTTATAAAGAAATGAGCTATTTGGCTGATGCAGTTCTTCATTGTTACTTTAAAGCAAATAAGACTTCTAATGCTCTTGCCAATGTGAGGAAAAACCTTAAAATACATGTATGAAACTTTATATTGTTTCCTGCATCTTGCTGGATGAATTTCTGTGATTATGTCCCAGAATACTATATGGTTTCCAATAGTAACATTCCAGCAGGTTAGGCAAAATGAAAGAAAGTTAAATAATAGGGACTTGAATTTCGAAGAAATACTTAAAGGTTGTATTCCAAAATCACCATGCGTTTCTATAACAGGATCTCAAAATAGTCAAAAGAAACTACTATCAGAAATCATGGGATGCTTTGTTAGAGTTTAATACTGAAATATTTATGTCAACTTACCTTCTCACTGCCCACATGCACAACACGCTCCTCAATATCACTGAAAGGTACTTTCAAATTGTTCAGAAGAGATAGACTTTGGACTGGAGATATGGGTGTGATGATCAGATTGTCAGTTACTGTAAACATTGCTGGTCCAGCCACAAATCCTCCTTTGGTGGCTTCTTTAAAATGAGACTTAGGATCCTTGACAGTTAAAATTGAACTTCTCGTATATGATCCAGAAGGAATTTCACCATCAGAAGTCAGTTGAGAATGATAACAAGAATGCTCTGCAGTATGTTGGGTGCAAACCTTCCTCAATGCCTAAAGGATTGTTCTCGTAGCTAAAATCAGGAGCGAGCTTCGGATTGATGAGCATTTCCTTGTGCTCATTAGATTTAAAGTATTTCTCAACATCAAGATCTTGAACACCATTGTACATGTGAGTTAAGGATCCTATTGAAAAGTCACTCCGCATTTCTTTTATTATATAACCAAGTGGAAAAGTTAGGAAACTGGAGACTAAATCAACAAATTCTTCACTTGCTTCGGCATAACAAACCATTTTCTTGGATTTGCTGACGATAAGCTTTACATGAATCTTCCCATCCACATTTGATTCTGGTTCTTCCACGGTAGATTTAACATAAATGTTCCGATCAAAATCTTCTTTGCCAAACTTTGGTGCTGAATTTTGTTTCAACAAAGTTTCTGTCAAAGGTTTTTTTGACACTAGTGAGCACTTGAGCAAAGTGAGAACCTGAAAGAAAGCATCAGGTCACGAACACAAGCACAGTTCAGCTATCTAACAAATTGTGAAATTATTAATCATATTCAGAGAGCTGATATAATAAAAGATGATAGTAGATCAAATTCAAAAGCCCTAATTTTTGCCAATTATAACTGTTGATTAGTTAGCTTCTGACATTTTTAGCTTGACTGCAAAACATTTTTTCTTTCCTTTTTTCTTTTAATCCCTATCATTTACTTCTAAAAAACCAAACTGCAATGAAGGTGAATAATTTCCAGGAGATCTTCATATACTAAGTTTGATCATACAAAATGATTCTTAACTACAAATAGTAGAATCTGATAAGATTATTAAATTTTAGAATCATAACGAAATAGTTACCTCATCTACTCCTATGTCAATGTTGTACTCCTCAATGGCGCTGCAGTCCATGAGTCCTATCTTGGACAATAGAGAAAGGCTTGCTTCTGTTGATGAGGGCTTTACTTGTAATTCATCACTTATTATAAATTGGGCCAGTCCTTTAACAAACACTCCTCTGTCTCGAGCATCAAAAACTAACTTTTTTACAGTATTCTCTGACAACTTGATCATCATATCCATGAGCCGTCCACATTCGCAAACAGCATTAGGGTAGAGACTCAATAACTTGTGCCCACAAAAAGTACAATTCGTATCGCACAAGAAGTAGCTCGGCAGCTCCCCATCGTCAATTTGCAATTGTAGTCTCTTGTTCTGAGGTGCAGCGCCATTTCTGGGACATAGCAACATGGTCTTGCATGCTTCAGTCCGGAAACGCTGCATGTCAAGGTTTTTAATGCTTTCATACAAATTGTTCATGCAACCCATCCCCACTGTCGGTGGTTGATTATGATTAGAAATAAGCCTGATGATTGTTCCCATGGGCATTGTCAAGAAGCTCAAGAGGACGTCAGTAAAGTCCTCATCTGATTCCACAAATATAACTCTGTTGTTCTCTTTATCCACCAAGGCCTTCAAGCTAATTGCTTTTGCTTCTTCCTTACTCATTGAGTATATGCTTTCAAAATCTTGCTTTGTTCAAATACTGAATACAAGCTGCAAAATCAATGCTTAATCAATTACTTACCTAAGCCATAAGCCTTGTGTTCATAGACTACAAGAAATTTTGAAATCTATGCAAAAGCTCATTTTCTGGCTAAAAGCAGATATAGTTATTGAATTTCATAAACAAAATCTAATTGCAAAAAGCAGAAACTCAATAAATAGGCATTTTCTTGAAACAAGGAAAAGGATAAACTGATTCAAAAACACCATGATTCTAAGCTGATCTCCACAAGGCTGCAAGATTTAAGGACTTTTTCTTAGTGCACATCTTCACATACATATTGTACATTAAGAAAAACATAAATCATTGAACAAAGTAATTAATTTGATCATTAATTAAGGTTTACATAAACTTACCTAAAGGAGCTCAATGGGCTTGAAAAGAACATCATCAGAAAAATCAAAACAAGAAGATGGTGGAGATGTGTAATTAATTTGATCATTAATTAAGGTTTACAAGTCGTAAAAAGCTTCAATGTTTAGAGCTTTCTGGGATTGAAATGATGATTAAAACATTGTAAACACTGATGAATAAAAGCTAAGATTAAATAACTAATACAAGTCATAATTCCACAGAGAAAACAGCCCTTGTAGTCATGCTATTAACTGTAGCTCAGACGCTAAAGAACTTAACTTTAAAAGTAACTGATATTATATGACAAAAACATAAGAGTACCTGGTGATCACCAAGCTCCTGTTGCTAGAGAGGAGTTCAATGAAGGATTCAGAGAGCAGAGAGTGGAGAAAATCAAGTAGAAGAGAAGTTTTAAGTAAGTTAAAAGGTGTATCCGTACATGTGTGTTCCATTATCTTTAGCAACTTCCTTTTTAAGTCAAGACTTCTTAAGGGAGAAGAAATGAACAGTCCAGTACTTGACTTTTAATCTCTTGTAACAGAGAAAATACCCATACCGGAACTTAATTATTTCCAGAATATACCCATTTTCATTAAGTAAAATGATAACTTAATTTAAAGACTTTGATCCAAATTAAGCTGTTGTCCTCAGGATATATTTATGCATTGTAAAATCAATCCCAAAACAGAAAAAGAAACTGCTCACACTACTTAAGAGAGCAAGGTGGTAAATATTCTGAGAAAAGAAGTGTTAATTACTTATTATAACTGGAAGTCCGGAACTAAACCATTGAAATCACTCCAATCTTCAATGTTTATAGCTTTATGGGGGTTGAAATAGCAGTTAAATCATTCCAAGCATAAATAATTGAAGAAGATTAAACAACTAATAGAAGAGTCTCTACAGACCAAAACTCATATATCGGCTACCTCAAGAACCCAACATTACATAAGAAGTGATGATTTATGATGAAGTTATGTATGGTACCTGATGATCGCCAAATGCAGCTAGTTAGCTAGCTAGTGTTGCTTCAGAAGTGTAATGAAGTACTTAGGAAAAGGCCAGAAAGCGAAGAGAAAAACCAGTAGAAAAGCAGTTTTAAAGAAAGTAGAGTAAAAGGTGCATCTCTGTGTAGACCTATCATCTTTACAGTCTTTGGGAAAAGGAAATTTTTAATGGAGAAGACATCAACAGTCCAATATTTTTCCTGACTTTTTATATTTGGAATAATGAATGAATTTGCGTCCAATTCGTATGGATTTGTTTTTGAGCTTGACAAAATTATTTTTGGGTTTCAAATAACTTTTAAAACTTACATAAGTTTGAGCAAAAGTGAATTTAAGGTGATGTCCTAAATTCAAGTCTCCAAAATTATTAATAGCGGTAATTATTGTCCATTAGGTTACAAAAAATAAGTCAAACCGAATCAAAAAAAGGGATCAAAACGATCCGGAAAATCGATATTTCAAAACAACCGACTCGGTTTCGATTTTTAAAATAAAAAAAACTGAAAAATCGATTCAGTTAACTGTTCAATTGTAATTTTGAACGGTCAATTGAAAACTGGTTTTCCATTATTTTAAAACTAGAGAGTTAAACAATCAGAAATAAAAAAAAAAATTAGAAAAACTGACAAAAGAGAAGCTGCACGCCACCTGCTGTGCATTTAATTCCTTGGGACTCTCACCATCTTTAGGTACCCACTTATATTTACTGCTTCTTCTTTCCCTACAACTACAAACACCTATTTTTTTCCTAAATCAACTTTCCATCCCAGTCGTAGCTGCTCGACCAAATTTTTTTTCCAATCATAATCGACTTTATTCTTTTTCCAAGTCTTCTCTCCCATGTCAATCGACAGCAGCCGTCACACCCAATAGCATTCGTTTGGTACAGTTAAATTCTTAGATTTATCTTTTTAATATTATGTGGTTTGCAAGCTTTTCTATTCACCAATCTCTAGAAAGGTCACTCTATCCAATAAAGTTCAGTTATCATATATATGAGTTGACGGGGGTGAAAGATGGAGTTTGGGTGGTTTGACGTTGCGAGAAAGTTGGTGGCGATAGTTTGACATCGTGAACCTCAAAATAGTGGGAGAACGAGGATTGCTATATAAAACCGATTCATAAACTGGTTAACGGTAACCAAATTGAATTATGGATTCAGTTAAAAATTGATTTAAGAGATAATTCGGTCTGATTTCAGTTTAAATTCAGTTTAAATTATCTCTTTAACCGAAAAATTGGTTCGGTTCAAAATATTAATACTCCAGTCCGGTTAACCAGATTTTCATACCCCTATTGTCTACTAGAACACTTATTAATTAATAGTTTCGAGTTTCAAAGGATTAGTTGAGATACGGCTTAGAGTCCGTAGTCATAAGAAAAAAAATAATTAACATAATTTTGTTTGAGATTATACCCAAGTGTCATTTACCCAAAATGCGTCTATATTAGAAAACTTATCTTATAGAACTTGAGTTCTCATGAGGTTGTGGCATATCACATTATCGAAAATCCACCCGATAAACCTTGTGTCACACCTTGGAAAGTCCACCTTATTTGCATGGATTTACTTTTGAACTTCAAATAAATGATCTTTATTATTAGAATTGTGTCTACTTTATTTATAGAATCATCATTATGAACCTTGTATTCTCATGAGATCATGTCACAGCACTATCGGAGTCTCACCCTATGGACCTTATGCCACACCGTCAGATTTCAAGTTAGTTCAAATAGCAATTGTAATCACTCTGATACTATATGAATGGCCTAGTTCATGCGTTTTGCTTCTAATGGTATTACTTGTTAAATATCAGAAAAACTAATAAGCAAACCCTAATACAATGCTTTAATTTATGTACATGTATATATATGATAATGCAATCCCACTGAAAGAACAATACCAGAGTTTCAATTACAAAATCCCATTCTGAAACACCTAATAAGATGACATATTCTTTCATAGTAGGTGAACCAAGATGTCTCAATGTTCTGGATTTGGATCTCTAAGAAAGGCATCAGTTAGAACTGATTCAGACACAAAAGAAGCCACCATAAGACGCAAGGCCTGCAACGAAAGAAAAGTTTACAGAGTATCAGCGAGATAGTAAATAAATTATTCAGATAATCTGATCTGGGTTCTCATGGCATAAAAAATTCTCAATCAAGGCTCTCCACATGTGCAGCCTAATAAGTAAGAGGTGGTACCACCACAATAGCAAAATTCGTGGCAGCTATAATATGCATTGTTCAATGAGGGTGGTGGGATGGCATTTGGCAGAATAATGGATGAAATGAACATAGCAGCTACAGCTGGTGCTTTGGTAAGCCTGGTAAGTAGCGGCCACTGCTACAGCCGTAGCTTTTTCCTATGGAACCTCGTTTTGTTTTACTTCTCCACTCACTTACCATCACTAAGAACTTGGTGTAGTAAAAGATCCCTAAATTGAGATCTAGGAGAAAGAGAAATTTGAACAGAGTTTTGAATTCAAAGAAATTTGAAAGTCAAGGAAAACGATGCTGGTACACCGAACACATTCTGTATATCTGCAATCTGCAGTCATGGTGTCTTGATATGTCATTATCTTGCAATTCAATAAGAATTACACTGTAGTAATTGATTCAAAATATCAGGAAATGAAAACCTTGGCAGTTTTAAAATTGAACGAATTAGCTGATCTTGTTGTCACACTTTGATGCTAATAAGACTGCTAATGCTCTGGCTAATGTGAGGCAGAAACATTAAAATACAGTAGTTGCTACCCAGTAGAAGATTTTTCTCTGCCTAATAGGTGTATCTTCGATGTAGAATAGCTGTGATTATGTGGGAAAAAAAAATATTTTTCTTATAAAAAGTCCTAAATTGTGTAGAAAAGAATCAATATTTGTAGACAATAGGATGCTTTGTTAAGAGTTTTATTGCAGAGTTTGATATGCTAACTTACCTCCTCACAGCCCACATGCACAACACGCTCCTCAATGTCAGCAACAGGTTTATCCAATTTGCTCAGAAGAGACAGACATGAGATTGAGGATATAGGTGTTATGATCAACTTGTCTGTTATGGTGAACATTGCCGGTCCCTTTGCAAATCCTCTTCTTGTAGTTTCCTTGACAGTTAATGTTGAAATTGTACTCCCTTGTGAATAACATTGTATCCAAGAAGAAAGACGAGCTTTATCATAAGACAATAAATCATGCCAATCTCCAAATTCATTTTTCTTCTGCGCGTAGTAATATGGCGGGTGTATATCTTCCTTGATGCCAAGTGGATTGTTCTCATAGCTAAACCCAGGGGCAAGCTTTGGATTGACTAGCATTGCCTTGTGCTCATTTGATTTTAGGTATTTCTCAGCATCTAGTTTATGAACACTATTGTATAGGTGATTTATACATCCTTTTGAAATGCTGCTATGCATTTCCTTTACCACATGCCCAAGTGGAACAGTGAGGAAACTGAATAATAAATCAACAAAATCTTCCCCTGCTTCTGCATAGCAAACCATCTTCCTGGATTTGCTAGTTATAAGCTTGACATGAATTTTCTTATTCACATTTGATGCTGGTTCTTCCATTCTAGATTTGACATAGCCGCCCTGATGAAAATCTTCTTTGCCCAATTCATTTGCTAGACTATTCTTCAACAAAGTTTCTGTCAAAGGTGTCTCTGATAGAGCGAACTTGAGCAAAGTCAAAACCTGAAACAATCCATTAGATCACAAAACCATGATAAACGAATTGATATCTCTTTTTTTTTATTCTTTTTCTGCTCTATACTCTGCTATTAGTTAACTTCTGATAATGTCTTGCTTTTTTGCATAACATTTTTATTTACTTTTAAAAGAATAAACAGGATTTTAGGTGAATTATTTCCAGCAAAGTGATCATCTTGAGTATGAACAAGCTGCTATATTATGTAGAAATAGATGGATAAGTTAAAAAGTACTACAATTCTAGGGGGAATCAGTACTGAATCTGATAAAACGGCGTGAACAATAGTTACCTCGTCTACACCTATGGCGAAATTACATTCCTCAATGGTGCTCCAGTCTGAGCCAACTAGCTTGGAAAGTAAAGAAAGGCGAGATTCAGTACACGAGGGCAATACTTGCAATTCATCACTTATTATAAATCTCGTTTGCTCTCTGACAAACACCCCATTATAATCGTAATCGTATAGGGTACATGATGGCAATAGCTCAGCTACTTTAGTCTCCAACAGATGAACCTCGCGATTTATGTGCTCTTGGCAATCGCAAATGGCATCGCTGTAAGGACTCAATAACTTGTAGCCAGAAAGGGTGCATAATTTGTTACAGCAAAGAAAGTACTTCAGGGTTTGACCATCATCAATCTTCAATTTCAGTTTCTCGCATTGAGCTGCAGATCCATTTCTGGGGTACAGCAACATGTTCTTGCATACTGCAGTTTGAAATTGCTGCACACCAAGATTCTCAACACTTTCATACAAATTTTTAAGGCAACCTAACCCCACGCTTGGTGGGTGCTTACGGATGAGCCTGATGATTGTACCCATTGGCATTGTCAAGAAACTGAAGAGAACATCAATAAAGTCCTCATCTGATTCAACAAAAACAATTTTTTTCTTCTCCTTGTCCACCCAAGCCCTCAAACTAATAGCACTTGTTTCTTTCTTATCCATTGACAACAGGATTTCAGTTATTCTATTTGTTAAAACATTAATCATTAATTACTCATACCAGCATGAAGCTTGCGTTCCATACACTTCAAGAACTGAAAAAGTTCAAGAAACCCTCATTAAAATAAACAAGCCGTAAAATTCCTTAAGTTTAGAGATTTCTGGGGTTGTTATAACAGTAAAAACATTCCAACCAATAAACTAGCCAACAAAAGCAGAAAAGCAATCACTCTACCAATCATCAAAGCGCATAAGTTAGTTCAGGCACTACAGTTCTATCGTTATAATTAACTAATGATTTGTGATGAAAATAAGGTACCTGATGAAGGTCACCAAATGAAACCAGTATATTGCTCAAGCCTCAACAGACTGATACTAAGAATGTTTAGAAAGAATGTGAAGAAGAGAAGAACAAGGAGCATCCGTACGTACGTGCACTTGTGGTTTAGTATCTTTCAGAGTCTTTTATGGAAGAAAGAATCGAATTTTAATGGAGAAGGCATTGATAGTGTCCCATGATTGAGTTGACTTGGGCCTCTCCCTATCATAGAAAATATCACCCAATACCTTTGTCGTCTCTCAATTCTTTTACCTCCTCTCACATTTGAAAAATTAGCATTTACGTCCCCTTGACCAGGACCACTTATGGTCAACACAATCTAAGAAAGTGAAATCACATAACTGCCCCTCCAGTTAAACAAGTTGTCCCATCAACATAAAACCTATATTAATACCAAAATCCACCAAACATCAATAAAATTTCAATTGATGTCAAACCATAAATCAAAGGGTAGAAAAAGCGACGACCCCAAGGAGTGTGGTGGTGCCAACGATACACTATCACTTATAGTTGTTCCAACTACGAAGTTTTATGTCTCTCTTAATTTCGGCAAGATTTCGATGACTTCATCTTCACTTGTAGTTGTTCAACTACGAAGTTTCATGTCTCTCTTAATTTCGGCGAAGATTTCGATGACTTCATCTTCACTTGTAGTTGTTCAACTACGAAGTTTCATGTCTTTCTTAATTTTCAACGAGATTTCAATGAACTTTGCCAGTGGTCGCGAATGATCAATGTCAGAAGGTACATATATGCTAGGTAAGTAAGATTAGATTTTTATCATTATGTTCAAATGAATTAAGATTCCTTTTTGGTCTAAATTTCATTTCATTTGATTTTATTATATTATCATATATAACTATTATGAAATTAAACTAAATGATGGTGGCGATTAGTTGGATGGCGATAAACAACATTTAGGTTTGGGTATGTTTGCTTCATGTCCTTACAAGTAGGAGGTGATAGCTCTAGGTACATGCCATTTTTCAAAGAATCGGAATCGAAATCGAAATCAAAACCAAAACCAATCGGTTCTGGTTTTGATTATGAGTACTTGGGAAAATTACGAATACCCCTATTATTCACAAAATGACAAATTAGAAATATATCTTGGGTATCGGTCGATTCCACCCCGAGTACTCGGACCTCAGTTTTGGTTTCAGTTATGATTCTTAAAGTGGTGTAACCGATGTGGTTCCACCAAATTTGGAACTGAAATTGACATTTTCCATGTTGGTTTCTTTTGAACCCTGGGTACCTTCCGATTTCGGTTCTACCCAGATTTCATGCTCACCCTTACTTATAAGTTTCAGTTACACTGATCTTGATTATTGGGGTAATTAACATGTTGGATTAATCTTATTTATCAAATTTCATGTATGAGAATTTTGTGTGTTATATTAAATATAATAAATATTGGAATTTAATTCAATGCATTGTCTATATGGATTCATAGGATATCTATAAGATTAAAGGAAAACATTTCAACTTATTTCAATTAAATGGAATTTCTATATACGTAGCCCATTAACGACGTCGTAGGGCGTTAACAACAAGAATTAATTAATTAACTAATTAATTAAATTAATCCATGTTTTCAGCAATTTCTATATAACCAGTTAAGCCTTTTAATTGAATATTTTTCATTTTCTTTGGCTTCACTGTACTCTCTTAAAAAAAAAAAAATTAAAGAATCAGGGAGCTTCGCTTTAGCTTCCCGAACATTCCTCCCAGACTCGAAAGAACTATTGCTCCCAAAATCACTGGTTTGTTATTTTTTGCTAATTTTCACATTTCTGATCGCTTAAACCCTAAGAAACTTTATTTTAATTTAATCAATTTATTTGTTTTCCAGTTTTGCAGGTATGTTTGGTTAGGGTTTTAAGGTGCTGATAATTGAAACACTGAAGAGGGGATTTTAGGTACAGGATTTATGTGCAGTTCAACATTGGACTATGTTTCTAAAATTAAATGACAATTAATTGATAAATTTTCGGACTGCGTTTGGCTTTAATTTTTTTTTCCTTGTTTTGCTGTTTGTTGTTGCTGTTGATGACTTTTGGGAACTTAGAAGTGTCATATTATTGGTTTTGTAGGAGTATGAGATGAGTGTTGATGAAGTTAAATTGTGCATTTCTGGGTTATCAGTCTTTGTGGCTTGTTTGTTTGGTTTTAGTGCATGTTTGGTTTCTTGTTTGTTTGGTAATTTATCTGCATTGTTGGTTGTAGTGCATGTTTCGTTGCTTGTTTGTTTGGTAATTTATCTGCATTGTTGGTTTGGTTTCAGTGCATGTTTCATAGAAGCCATGCTCGTATAAATATGTGAAATTGATGTTCCTGTATGATGTTTTGTTGTTCTACTTTTGAAGGGTCATTGTGCCAACCGTTTGGCATTAGATATACACACATGCGAATTATTTGGTTTTGTGTTTGTTCATTATTATTTTGGTTTATATTTTTATAATTTTCTTCATACGTTATTCTTTCTGTGATTGTCACTTTCCATATATCATGTTGCTGTTGAGAGCATGCAATGGTTGCTGCTTGTATGTGCAGGTTGAGAGTGTTGACTCTGTTTGGGAGGCAAAGCTAAGTCCATAGGACAGCATGGGTTTCGATAATGAGTGCGTATTGAACATTCAATCTCTAGCTGGAGAGTACTTCTGTCCTGTTTGTCGTCTACTTGTTTACCCAAATGAAGCTTTACAGTCACAGTGCACTCATCTGTACTGTAAACCTTGTTTGACATACATTATCAGCACTACCCAGGCTTGCCCTTATGATGGCTATTTAGTGACTGAAGCAGATTCCAAGGTTTTTTCTTTCTCTGTTTTGGACTGCTTTGTCATCTTTCAGTAATAACATTATTATTGATATACATATATTTTTTTCTGATAACTACTCATTGCAGCCACTTGCAGAGTCAAATAGAACACTTGCCGAAGCAATTGGCAAGATAACCGTTCATTGTCTATACCATAGGAGTGGATGTACGTGGCAGGGTCCTCTATCTGAGTGTACATCACATTGTTCAGGGTGTGCCTTTGGAAATTCGCCTGTTGTATGTAATAGGTGTGGAATTCAGATTGTTCATCGCCAAGTACAGGATCATGCTCAAAATTGTCCTGTAAGTTGAAGAATGCCTCTTACATATATAAATATATAAGCTGATACTTTTGTAATCTTTCTAATTTATTTATTTTCACTATACTGCAACAAAAACTAGTACTCTAGTAATCTTTGTAATTTATTGTTATTGTTACTGTATAATAAAAGGGTGTGCAGCCTCAAGCACAACAGGCAGTAGGTGTTCAGGATGCTTCTGCAACAGGCACACCAGGTACAGCTGATCAGACCCAGGCTGCCCCTCAGGCAGGGGTGACCACTTCTCTGGTCCAGACCCAAACAACTGCCATCCCTCCAACTGGAAAAGATGCTGGCCAACAAACCAACTCAAATTCTCAGGCCCAAGCTGTTGTTCAGGCTGCAGTACCTTCTGCAGAGCAATGGTATCAACAGCAACAGCAATATCAGCAATACTACCAGCAGTATTATCAACAATACTACCCCTATCAACAACAAGCGGTTCCACAATATCAGCAGCAGCAATTGCAGGCTCAACCTCAGGGGTTTGTACAGCCACAGGCACAGTCCCAAACTCAACCGCAACGTCAACCGCATATGCAGCCTCAACCCCTGGTTCAACCCCAAGCTCAGCCCCAGCCACAAATTCAGCCCTCACAACCACCTGCTCAGGCACCTGTGACTGTGGTAACTCAACCTCAGAGTCTGACACAAGTCAACCCACAGCAGCAAACTCATCTACTTCCGCAGGGCCAGCCACTTTCTCAGACTCAATCTTATCCACAAGCTCAAGCTCAGTCTTATGCCCAAGCTCAGGCTCATCCACAACCTCAGCCCATTCGGCCCCATCCCCCAAATATGCAAATGCCCCAGTATCAACAACCTCTTTCTCATATGCAAAATAAGCAACCCCAAATTCAGCATCCTATTCCTCAACCTCAACTTCAATCTCAAACTCAGCAACAAACACAGGTCCAGTCCCAGTCCCAGACTCATTCTCAACTCAACCCCCCATTGCCCAACCAGACACAGACCCAGCATACTGCAGCCCATGCAGTAACAGGCCACCATTCTTACCCACAGCCACAGCCTCAGCCTCATCAGCAAATACCATTGAGTGGCCCACTACAACATCCCATGCTTCTGCATCCACATGGTGGATCTTATCCGCAAATACAGAATCAATATTCTCAACAAACTCCCCAGATGCGTCCACCGCAACCTAATACTACAATTCCGAATCAGCAGCAATCAGCAGTGTTACCTGCACCAGGTCAAGTGCCAAACATTCCTCCAGCACAACAACCACCAGTTCACCCTCATGTTCATCAACCAGGACTTCCAGGACATCAGCGTCCTGTTATTCAGCCAATGCAACAACCTATGCCTCAACTGTATGGGCAGCAGCAGCCGTCTTTTACAGGGCAGTATCAGCAAGTTCCCTTTGCACAGCAACATCCATCTGTGCAATCCCAGTTACGTCCACAGGGTCCACCTAATTCATTCCAGCAGCATTCCCATCCCTATTCACAGCCACAGCCGAATGTTACACTTTTGCATGGTATGCAACCCCATCAGTACCAAAATATTGTAGGACGGCCTATGAATCCTAATCATGTAGCACAATCCCAACCATATCAACAATCTGCAGCAGGTTTGCAGGGTAGAGCAATTCAGTATGGTTTAAACCAACCATTTTCAAATCAGAGTAACGTGCTCGGGACCAACAACCAAATGCAATTGTCATCTGAAAAACAGTCTGCGGCAACATCAGAACAAGCAATATCTGAGAAGCAAGACATTGCTGAGAAAAGTGAAGATGAGAAAAAAGTAGAACCATCTTCTCAGAAAACTGCAAAAACTGATGGAAATACATTGAATGCAGCTTCTGGTCCTCAAGCTGATGCAGTAGGTATGAGAGTCCCCAAATCTGAAAGTGATGTAAAGTTGATGGTTGATGAGATCAAAGCTGAAGTTGAAGATAAAACTAATCCAGTTGATGCTTCTGCTAAGGAGTTTGTCACAGATCTGGAGTCAGGTGCATCAGGAAATGCAGCGCCTGGAATTAAGCTGGTGGTTAAGGAAGAGGTTGTAGAAAATATTGAGGACCATAAAGATTCAGCTAATGTTGACTGCAAACAAGTGGGACATTCTGTGTTGGAAGAAAAGGAAATTCAGAATGGTTCTCTACAGAAAAGTTCCTCATTACAGGTAGGTTCACAACTTGGAGAACAGAGTGGGATGCTGCAGAAAGGCAAAACTTTGCCTCAAGGTCCTGCATTAGTACCTCCAGCTGGTCAGGTGCAACCTGGAGGTTCTGTGCTGTCCCCTTCAACACATTATGGGTCCTCAACTCTTCAACAAAGGCCTACTGCGCCGTCAATGTTCCAAGCACCACATCCAGGACCATTACATCACACACAGGGCCTGGGGAACCCTCCTACACAGTTTAGGCCACAGGGCTCTAGTCATGTACCACATCCAGGACAATCTTTAAGGCCTGCTGATAATTTCCAGCCACCTATATTCAAGCCCCATGGTCCTGAAATACCTCCAGTTGGCATTTCAGGCTCAGCCGCTGCAGCAGCCTTTGGAAGGGGACCAGGTCATCATGGTCCTCCTCAGCATAGCTTAGAACCACTGACAGGCACCTCATGGGCCTTATAATCAAGGTCATCTGCCCCCTTCCCATTTTGGGGCTCCCAGAATATCACAAAGTGATCCTGTTGGAGGGCTGCCACTGAGGCCAGTACCACCCGGTGCGCTTGACTCACATGGTGGAATGATAGGAGGGCCATCGTATGGCCCTGAAGGTCAGAGCCTGGGCTACTTGGATGGAAGACGACCTGATTCTCATCTACCAGGCTCACTGGAACAAAGTCCTTATGGGCAGCTGTCTGGTTTACAGTCAAATACGATGAGATTGAATGGGGCCTCAGGCCTTGAGTTACCAGATGAAAGATTTAAGCCTTTTCTAGGTGAACGTCTGAATCCAGTCCCAATGGACCCAGCTCAAGGGGTTATTGATCGTGGAGAGCTTGAAGAAGATCTCAAGCAATTTCCTAGACCTTCTCATTTGGATACTGAGGCCTTTTGCTAAACTTGGTGGTCGCTTTCCCTCATCTAGGCCTCTAGATAGGGGTCCTCATGGTTTTGGTATCGATGTGGGACCAAAGCCATATGATAGAGGATTGAACTATGATCTTGGGTCGAAATTGGATCATGTGCCTGGCTCTGCTCCATCAAGATTTTTGCCCTCCTATGCTGGAGAAAGACCACCTGGTATTCATGAAGATGCACCAGGGAGATCAGATTCTGCTCGTTCTCATCCAGAGTTTCTTGGAGTAGGACCTAGATATGGACGCCGTCATATGGATGGATTGAGTCCAAGGAGTCCAGTTAGAGAATTTCCTGGGATATCCTCACGTGCATTTGGAAGCCTTCCTGGGAATTTAGGTAGCAGCCACTCAGGCTTGGATGGTATTGACAGCAGGGAGTTCCGTCGATTTGGTGATCCAATTGGCAATTCATTTCATGATAGTAGGTTTCCAGCTTTCCCAAGCCATTTTCGCAGGGGTGAGTTTGAGAGGCCTGGTAGGAGTGGTGATTTTGTTGGTCGAGATTTTCTGCCTAACCATTTACGGAGGGGTGAACATTTAGGTCCTCAAAATTTAAGGCTGGGAGAAACGGTTGGTTTTAGTGGAATTCCCGGTCATGCACGTATGGGAGACTTGGGTGGGCCAGGAAACTTTCCTCATCCAAGACTTGGTGAGCCTGGATTCAGGAGCAGCTTTTCGCATCAGGGTTTCCCAAATGATGGTGGATTCTATACAGTTGAGAATTCTTTGCTACTTATGTTTTTTTGAAGAAAGTTAACTATTATATTTTTTGATGTCGTGTTTACATCTCAATATATGCAAAGTGAATGGACATCATAGGTTTCTTTGTCATGGTAACATCAGGGTGATATGGAGCCTTTTGACAACTCAAGAAAACGGAAGGCACCAAGCATGGGATGGTGCCGCATTTGTAAGGTTGATTGTGAAACAGTGGATGGTTTGGATCTGCACTCACAAACAAGGGAGCATCAAAAGTTGGCTATGGATATGGTTGTAAGCATCAAGCAGAATGCAAAGAAACAGAAATCGTAAGCTATTATTGTTTTTATTATACTTTATCCCTCTAAACTTCAATTAATCTGTGTTTTTGAAACCTTTTTTTATTTCTGTTTTGCTTTTTGGTTTATAGAACACCTGGTGATCGTTCCATACATGATGATGCAAACAAGTCAAGAAATGCAAATCTTGAGGGCCGCGGGAAAAAGCATTAAGGCAGGGTGAAATGCTCCAAGTTGGATCTTGTTGGTTGCTTGGCTGATTTTGTTCTTTTGGTATTTTGCAATTAGCAAATATAGGTGATTCACCCTTCCATGCCTCTTTTATGCTTTCAGGGTGGTTTATGGTAGTCTTGTTATTTCAGGTTGCTGCCATGTTAAGGAGATGGTTTTTGGAACTGAAGTCAGTGGCAGTTAAGTTGTTGGTTTTGATTTTAAAATCTTTATTTCAAAACTGGGTTAGTCTTATGTTAACATTAATTAGCATTTTCCAGTTGAAAGTGATCTCATTATATCAGTTTTGCATATGATACATACCCGTTATGTTGAAATGGCATTTTGATAGTTATTTTGTATCTTCTTAATTCCTGAATCGTTAATGTGGACAGTATTTTGCTGTTCAGGTTGTTTTAAAAGGTAGTTAACATTATATCATCAGATATTTTAGTCTTTGCTCTATTTGCCCTCTGAGGTGCTGTGCTCTTAGGTCTGAAAACTGAACTAGGTTGCTACTTGCCTCTTCTGCTTTTAACTTGGGACAATCTTTGCCATCTTGTTTAGCAATGGAGATCAGTTTTGTGCTAAATTATCTGGATGAATTTTTTGTTTTTGACTCAACCTAACCACTCTTTTCCTTCCTCAGCTTTTGCTTCATGTTACATTACATCCCACCCTTATTTATCTTCTCTTCTATATAATCTCTTTTTCAAAATGCATCTTCTTTTGACCGGCCGTTTTTCCTGCTCTAAATATCTGGTCCACTTGTCGCAGCAAAGAACGGAAATTTACTAGATTACTAGCTAAAGGAATAACGTCTCTTGATAAGATGCCTAATTGAAAAGAGAATCTAAATAAATTTACTGAATTAGGGTATATTTTGGAACAAGTCAAAGTATGACATTATGAGTGCGAATATTCTAGAAATCTGTTCATTTATGGCTGTCTTTGCATGGCCATTTTGTGGTTAAAGAGTGTTGATTTAGTTACAGATTTTACAAGTACAATATCAGTGAGTTAATCACCTGTTACGTTTTCATAAATCTGAGTTCTTGTAATCCAGTGTTGATACTTTTTACGTATGAATACTTACGTACTGAGATTTGGCTACTCTATCTAAGTTACTTGTCTTTATCAAATTTTGCGTGGATTGCTACTGGAAGAATTTGTATTGAATTTGATCTTTTCTTAACACTTTAATGATTGGGCTATCTGTTATCAACTGCACAATAAGGTTTGAACATGTTGCAAGACTTTGAGGATCATAGCTATTACTAATTCCTACTGACTTTTTTGGTGCGGAAGTTTGTTTTTGTGAATAGAATTTGTGATATGTTACATATTAAGGGGATTTATCCCAGGTTACTCTATCTTATTAGATTAAGAAGTACTAGGTAAAAGTGCTATAAGTTGTATTCAGTTAAATGCCAATACTTGGGAAAGATTGTGTGAGATAGGCTGAATTATTGAAGGAAATTTATTCCTCATTCATTCTCTGGAACTTCAATTAGATAGAGAAATCTAGAAGTTGAAGAAACCAAAACCAAGCTTATGTACTTGTTTGATTTATCTTCTTACTTGGTTAGCTTCATTAAATTGCTGTTTGAGTGGAACTTGTTGGTTTAATTTTGTGATCCCAAAAGTTTTAGAGTATTTGGAATTTTAGTAAATGCCTTTAAAATAGGATTAGAGTGTCAAATTTACATTCTTCTAGCCAGTGTTAGGGGTAGAAAGTTTCTAGTTTATTTGCCGGAATTTTATGACAATACTGCTTTTCAGTGGTTAAGTTACTGAAGTCTGATCTTCTTGTTAACGTCTTTCTATTAAATTTGAGGCCTCATGCATAATACTATGACAAGTTACTTTAACCATCAGAGTTGATATTTTTGTTTCTGGTGAATTTTTTTTTTTTTTTTTCTATAATAGATTTTTTCAATTCGACCTGTCTTTTTACGGGAAAGCAGACAACATAAAGGCTGAAAGTTCAGTGGAAAGGTTTACTCGACCATCTTTTTTAGATGTGGTAAGATTGTGTTCAATATAAGGATTTTCTTTTTTTTGAATTCTTTGCTTTGCAGTACTGTTCTTTTGTAATTGGTTTACTGGAGATTCTATCCTCTGTTTTGCAACACATTTAAATATTTTTTCCACCAAGTGTTTTGCGGAGGAAACTTGTAGGTAGTTTCATGATCTTAAGAAACATAATTGACTTAGAGTTCATTCATATTCAGTTGTAAGTGTTGTTGTATCAAAGTTCAGAACCCTACCTTGGTGCTTTAGTGATGGGACTCATATATAAAAAATGAATCAGATATGTTCAAGTATCCTGTGCTGTATTCAATATTGCCTCTTGGTTTATTATGCATTGATGAACATATAATTCGTTGAAACAGAGTTTAACTGGTTTGAGTGAAAGGACTTGTAAGCTTACTCCTATTAGGCTTTTGTTAGGAAAGTCTCAGGTAAAGTGGGGTTGTGGGCTTCACTGAATGTTCTGGTGACAAAGATTGGCGCTTTAACTTTCTGTAATGCCTGGACCCGTTGTTGTGCTAGAATGAAATTTTCACAGGCATTGGTAATATATTTGGTTTGTCTATGTTGAGAATTTTTTGTGTTTATCTTTTTCTTAGACTTATTGGTGGGTTATATCAATATGATTGGCTTTTGTTTGGAGGGCTAGAAAAATATTAGGACTGTTGTATAACGATGCAGTATCTTCTATTTTTGCAATATAGGAATATTGAAGGGTTTCTTTGTTGAATTATCTTTAGGTCTAGATTCGATTTTTTTTCTTTCTTTTGATTTCTTTTAGTTGACTCTTTTGGAGAGGGGAAAAGCGAGAATGTAACACAAGTCTGATAACATGACAAATCAACTAGGTTCAGCATTTTCTGATTTGCGGTTCCAGCTAACTCTTTTTGTCCTGAATGATTTTTTATTTTGGCTAGACTTTCACACTAGCAAGTCATTTAACTTGATCAAATTATACTTAGTTGCTCAGTTTCTTTTAGGCTATTTTGTTTGACAGATCTAAATGAATTTAAATTTCATCATATCTTGATCTATGTCAAACTATCAAGTTAACCTTCCTTCTATTTAAAGTTGAAGGAAAAAAAGATGTATGTCCTGTGTCTGGCATGCTAGTTTTATGTCATTTATTTGTTATTTTAGGTTGTTTGCACAAAGAATTGCTTGCTAATATCCCACTACATAAAGTCAAACTTTTTGAAGATTCCATCAAACTATGTAGTAGTTAGTGAGTGAAGAACCTATTGAAGACACTATTGGACTAACCATTGGTTAGGGGGTAAAGAGCAATTTATCTCCTAGAATGTTATGCTTTAGATACAATTTTCTAGTTTTGTTATCCTTTAGTAAGTTATCAACATTAACACTTCGGTGCTAGTAATTGTGGTTCCATCATATTCTCTAGGAATATCCTCCTTTGTTTATAGTTTGTTATATACATCTGAAAATATTAATGAGAAACCACAACTTTAAATGGCTCATTGCCTGTGATATACACTCCTTAACTGAGAGTCTAACAAAATAACTATTGTCTGCCTCTGATTACAACTTTGGTTAAGTTTTGCGAATTTGGCTCCTTTGAGAATCTGTTAATGCTTCATGGACCAATTTGTTATACTTGTGAAAGTTGGGGCTTTCATGGAAGTTATAGACAGCCTTTGCAATGTTGGATGGCAATTCTGGAAAGCAAATCGTGCTTCTTCATTGTGTTTGTACCAGGTTTGTGGATTTATTCTTGAGCATTGTTTGTGAGGATATTCTTCTCAATGGTAATTTATCACTTTCCTTCAAGTTTTAAGAATTTATCTCTACCGTGCTCTGATTTTATTGTGTTATCAGTGTATCTGGCTTAAAGAAAGAGAGTTTAAACACTGTTATTTCTTCTGTCTGGTAGAACGCAGAGCCGAAATTGACATGAACTTTTGATACAAGATAGTGTAGGCATGATTTGGTATCCTAGATAAGCATAATGTGAATAACTTAAGCTAGACACTGTAGAACGCAGAGAAAGAGAGTTTAAACACTGTTATTTCTTCTGTCTGGTAGAACGCAGAGCCGAAATTGACATGAACTTAAACACTGTTATTTGTTACCTTATGTATGTACTTCCGTCGATGTTTGATGAGGCCATGAAGGTGCATGTTAATAGTGTGAGAATTGGACCACTACTGATGTGTCCCACTTTAGTTAATAATTATTTTTAATTTACTACTACGTCAAGTTTCCCATTGGAAACAATGATGGATGAAAAAAATGCTATATGCCTTAGTATGGCATGGCTAACTTAAGCTGTACACTGTAGGTGCTGAATTTTGTAGATACTTTGTGCCAATTTGTGAATAACTGGTGAATAGAAAATATTTTCTATTAAAAAAAAAAAACAAAGTTATCCGAACATAATGTGACAATTTTTCAGTCAAGTACAGTAGAAGAGTCTTTGACTAGGAAGATTCCGCATAAACTGTTTATCATACACATTATACGAAGAGTATTACTATGCTTATAATCTAATTTCATAACTTTTTTCTTATAATCTTATTGTGGCAATTGAGTTGGCAACTATCACCTTAACTTTCACCACACCCAAAACACTAAATGACTTTACTAAATATAAACGATAGTTTCTTAAGGATGAATGGTTGATCCTTCATAAGAAATATTTGTTCTTTATGAAAAATTAATTGTACATTTATAAGGAATTGGTTGTTTTTTATTTGTTTCTTATGAAAGAACAACCATTTTTTATGAATGGAATAATAATTTCTTATGAATGTACGGTCGTTCGTTTTTAAAGAACGATTGTTCATATTTAGTTAAAGTTGTTAGTTGATGTGGTAGTATCAACTTTTATTGTTACGTTGGAGTTGTAAAAGAAGTTGTGAGATTAAGTTGTAAATTTAGTATTTTTGTTATAAGAATTTTGGCCATAATTTTCTCATGCAAATTGTATGTGCAAAAATAGATATCCAAACGTAGGCCTTTCTTTTTTTAAGGTTATGAAATGAGTAGAAGCGTTTAGGGTCGTGAGTTGAGAGGTGGTTTAAATTCTGATGGTGTTTTTTTTCCCTGGTTCCCAAGAGGACAAAATTACATAATGGAACCAAGAGTAGCAAAATCCTAGGAGTATGTTTGTCATGCATCCAAATATTAAAAATGTTGATCTAATTTTCCTAATTTATTTCTCCGGCTAACCTTTTTTTTTGTTTTATCTTTATATGCTAACCCGTTTTGTAGTCTTTTGCCCTTCTTTGCAAGGTGTTGACAAGGTCTGCTTCTCAAGAGTTTTTTTTCCTGTACGAACAGTTTATGCTCTATGCACTTTTCTATTCGGATAGATATACTTTTATGTACTCGATTGTACGGTGAAAATATATTATTTTCAATTCAAATTCATTTGTGATGCTCCTCCATAGTTAAAATAATGGCTTAAATATAAGTATTTATATTACCATTCCTTTCTTGAATAGAATAAAACATTAATCTAAGTTTCAATTTGTAATTTGTGATTAAACCAGTATCAGCTTTTGGAATCAGAATTCAGAACTTTTTATTTATCTATTGTTTTCTTGTACAAATTGGAAGCGGTGGTCTATGTGTTTGGTCCCAGCTTTTACCGATGCCATTTTATCTGGCTATGTAAAATGGCCTCTCTGTCATGTCTTAAAATAAGCACTCGAAACGGCGTCGTCTCTCACACCTAGAATGCTAGAATAGAAACAAAATTACAGAACAGAAACAACCCGCTGAGTGGAGTCCAGCTGTATTGTATCCACCCATTTGAAATTCAAAAATATTTTTACAACTCATTTTTAATTTTGAACGGTTACTTTTCCTCCCGTTTGAATCTTGAAGTGGCTGCCCAAGCCAATTAATGACCGTTAGATTCTCTCACAGTGATTAAAAAAATATTATAAAAGTTCATCACCATTTCTTTCCTCCTCTATAAAACCTCTCTTGTGCCCTTTTTTATTCACCTCCTAATCTTCTTCACCTCTCCAAAATCGAAATCAAATTTTTGAAAAATGCGTGAAATCCTTCACATCCAAGGTGGTCAGTGTGGCAACCAAATCGGTGCCAAGTTCTGGGAAGTGGTATGTGCCGAGCACGGCATAGACTCCACCGGCCGCTACGAAGGAGACTCAGATCTGCAACTAGAGAGAATCAATGTCTACTACAACGAAGCCAGTTGTGGTAGGTTCGTTCCCCGTGCTGTTCTCATGGATTTGGAGCCTGGAACCATGGATAGCGTCAGATCTGGACCTTATGGGCAGATTTTCCGGCCAGATAACTTTGTTTTTGGCCAGTCTGGAGCTGGTAACAACTGGGCTAAAGGCCATTACACTGAAGGTGCTGAGTTGATCGATTCTGTTCTTGATGTTGTTCGAAAAGAGGCCGAGAACTGTGACTGCTTGCAAGGTATCTTTTTGAAAATTTCAGAATTAACGAAAAATGGTCCTGTTTATGTAATATAATTGTTCTTTTTACCATTTCGATTTTTTTTTCGATTGAGGACATTGTTTTGGTGTTGCAGGGTTTCAGGTGTGCCATTCATTAGGAGGTGGAACTGGGTCAGGAATGGGAACACTCTTGATTTCAAAGATAAGGGAAGAGTATCCAGACAGGATGATGTTGACTTTTTCAGTGTTTCCATCTCCTAAGGTGTCTGATACAGTGGTGGAGCCTTATAATGCTACTCTCTCTGTCCATCAACTAGTGGAGAATGCAGATGAGTGTATGGTCCTTGACAATGAGGCTTTGTATGATATCTGTTTCCGAACACTCAAGCTCACTACCCCCAGCTGTAAGCTTTCCCTTGTGCTTTCTTTTGTTTTTCGTTATCTTTACAATTTGTTTGCCTTGTATGAAAACTCTGCTTAAACGTTTAGATTTTTTCTTGGGTTTCATTGAATTATGTATGATTGTGATAGACATATGGTTCCAAATAGCCACATGATGGTGTTGCTGAACAGTATGGACCTTCTAAGATTAATGTGAAATTGTCATTTTTTTAGAACTAATGATGAATGATCGCCGTTTTTTAATTGACCTAAACAAATCTCTTATGAAATTATGTTGTTTGTTTTGACAGTTGGCGATCTTAATCATCTAATATCTGCCACAATGTCGGGTGTTACATGCTGCTTGAGGTTCCCTGGTCAGCTTAACTCTGATCTGCGGAAACTGGCTGTTAATCTCATCCCATTTCCTCGTCTTCACTTCTTCATGGTGGGTTTTGCTCCTCTCACTTCACGTGGATCACAGCAGTACCGCTCTTTGACAGTCCCTGAGCTCACTCAGCAAATGTGGGATTCAAAGAATATGATGTGTGCTGCTGATCCACGACATGGCCGTTACCTAACTGCGTCAGCAATGTTCCGTGGTAAGATGAGCACCAAGGAAGTAGATGAACAGATGCTGAATGTGCAGAACAAGAACTCTTCATACTTTGTTGAATGGATTCCCCACAACGTCAAGTCCACTGTTTGTGATATTCCACCTACTGGTCTGAAGATGGCATCTACATTCATCGGAAACTCGACATCTATCCAGGAAATGTTTAGGCGAGTGAGTGAACAATTTACAGCCATGTTCAGGAGGAAGGCTTTCTTGCATTGGTATACTGGAGAAGGTATGGATGAGATGGAGTTCACAGAGGCTGAGAGCAACATGAATGATCTGGTTTCAGAATATCAGCAGTATCAAGATGCAACAGCTGACGAGGAAGAAGATTATGAGGATGAAGAGGAGCAGTATCAGGAGGAGATGTAATAATGATAGGTTATTTGGGAAAATTGCAATATAGCAATTCTTCTTAACCTCAACTTCCAGTTGCTGGTTTTTTTTTCCTGTCATTTTAATGATTCAAAAATGCAGACAAGTATGAACAAACTTTTAATTTGTTGTAAACTTCAACTTTCATTTGGAATTTAATGGTAGTATACTACTCCAAGATTCTGATTCTTGGGTTATATTGTGCTAATCTTGTTGTATACTTCATAGTGAAGTTCATTTTCTGTAAACCAGTTTGAGAATGAAAAATTTTGGTACTCAAAGGATCACTCTCAATCTACAAGGCTTGTGAATTACAACAATAATCTCAACCAGAAAACAAAGGAGCAGAAGCGCTAATGAACTTATAAAATATCCTAAGAGAAGGTTGAAATGCAAACAAGATAAAATAATTTATAACATCCAGTCTCCCATTAGATAGATTAATTTTTTTTCTTTTTTTCATTATTGAAACAGCAATTGACAAATTTATAACCCTAAATCTTGGAAGTTTTACTCAAGAGGTAACCCTAAACAATTGGGGAGGTAACCCTGGTGGTTGGGTGGACAATATGAACTCTTGGGTGTATTACTCAAGAGGTCTTAAGTTTGATTTCTTTCGATTGTTAATAGAGTGGTCATTGGAGAGTTTACTCAGTTGTTAACTTCAGAATCCCGAGAGATTAGTTAAGGTCCGCAAAAGCTGGTCCGACACCCTCAATCACCGAAAAAAAAAAAAAAAACTTGGGAAGTATAATAATAGGGGTTTTTAATGTAAAATTACAAGTTAAAGGGCTAAAAAATTACCAATAAAAGGGTACTTTAGAAAAAAAAATGTTAAACTTCGCATCCTAATTTTTATTTTTTTTATTTTTTTCCGTCCTAAAAATTAAATTTCAGGGTTTTTGCATCTTAAAACTCAGGGTTACCAAGTGAAATTTGCCCATCTGAAAATAAAACATAAACCTTTTAACAAATTAACAAAGCAGCCACTTCACAGCACACTCAGAGAGAAGCAAAGGCAACCTAAGATGGCGACTAGTCTCGCAACTAGAGCTTCACCTAATCAATCTCTGAGTCTCTTGAGACTCTCCTTCAACTTCCTCCATAGCTTCAGTACTTCAGCTTCTCCGGCTTCGGCTTCGACTTCTGCTCCGGCTTCCAATAAACCAAAGCGAAGGAAGAAGAAGAACCTGTTCGAGGTGGCTCAGTTTTTGCCCAACTGGGGAATTGGGTATCCACATAGCGAAAACTCATTGGGAGAATGTTTCTTACGAGATCACTAAGATCAATCTTTACAAGGTCTCTCTTTTCCTCATTTTTTAATAATTGTTTTCTTCGTTTGTGTTGCTTAAATTGTTTCGTTATTATTGTTATTGTTGCTGTATATTAAGAACAAACCAATGGAGAATGAGCTCATTATATGTGTCCTTGTTAATATGTTTTTGTTTTAATACATTGGGGTTTAGGGTTTAAGGGTAAAGGGTTAATGCTCAAGAGTCCGGTAAGGCTCCTGGGATTAGCACCCTGTAACATAGCATTCTCCTGATGTTGTTGGGTTTTGTTTCAGGATGGTAAGCATGGAAAAGCTTGGGGAATTGCTCATAAAGATGGTCAGTTTTGTTGATTTTTAATATTTTTATCTATAACTTTTGTGGTTTTCTTTGGGTTAACTTTGCTTGATATTAGTTAGGTTTTTTGGCAATTACTTGCTACTGGAAATCAGAAGTTTTATTTGCCACTATTTGTTTTGGCCTAACAAGTTTGTGTTTCATGTGGGATTGTTTTGGATTTTGTATGATTCTGTGTCTAATCTGTTAGACAAACAATTTAATAGGGACTTCCATGATCATTTGATAAGTTTTTGACTGCTTAGCTTGGGAAGCTCTTATAGATTTCTACGGGAACAAAGAAAGTCTGCTCATTTTTCACGACACGTGTTTAATTTTTATCAATGTAAATTTCTTTTGCTGTATTTGGACTTTCAACTTGTGGGATTAATTTGTTTATCGAAGTTTTATATCTTTGCCCTCTTTTACTTTCAACTTGTTGGCTGAGTTGCCATGTGATGGCTACTGATTCATTCATTTGAAGTTTTAGTGGCTTAGGAAACATTGAATTGTGTTATAGTATTGCATTGAGGCAAATTTTGATTTGTACAATGTTAGTAAAAAAAATGAATGAAAGTTTCATGAAAGCATCAAGGGTAAGGAGTGGGGGTTTTGTAGTGAATGATTAAGAAAATGGAGAAAGCAAAATGTTTTCAAGTTAAAAATAAAAATAAATGACACCACTAGCTTCTAAAGCTTCTTATTTTGAATAAAAATTGGTGATGATTCTTGTCAGGGCATTATTGCCCAGTCGACGGTGTGGAACAGTCTAGGCTATGGTGGGAGGCACCAAAACATCTATGGCTTACTTTTACTTAATTGGGATGAAGGAGAAGTATTAGTATGTGGTAGTTATTGAGAGTTAGTTACAATTACTTTCTTTCTTCTTTTTAGAAATGCATTAAATTATTGTTGGACATTAGGTGTAGGGTTTTGAATGGAGCTATCATATGGAATCTGAATTCAATTTTGTGTGAAAGGTGCTCCACAAGCATGTTGCCACCTTTGTCTGATAGAATGTATCCAGTGTTCTTGGCCTTAATTGAGGCAATTGATTAACTAAATGATATAATTGATATTTGTATATGGCCTGTGGCAGGTACTCTTGAGATTGAACTATATCTATCCATTTTAGTCCTACTTGAATCTGTACAAACTGCAAAAAATTATACATCACACATCCTGTGTGGTTTCGTTCTCTATTGATGGTTTTTTTTTTAAATGAAGGTTGATGATATTGGTGTTTATTACAGGCTTGCCAATTGCAGATGGTCCCAAGAAAATAAGTGGAGTTCACAAACGTTGTTGGAGATACATCCCAAGCTTGATAAAATCAGCTGAAAACACACCAAAGTTAACAACACCAACAGAAAATGCTGCAACAGCTGATGTTCAAGCAGCTTAATCATTTTCCTTAAATTTTGGTAGTGCTTGGCTGACCATCATACTCTGTTGTCCTTGCTCATGTCCTATGTTTTGCTGTTGCACTCCATCCTTTAAACATGGTAGTGCACTTCAATCAAACCATTTTTGGACTCAAATGATGCTTCCATGTAATATGCCTGTGGCATGAGACTAGACATACTACTAGAAAGGCGAATGAAGGTTTGTAGTCAAGAGTAATATTAAGCAACAGAAATAATTTTATTGAACTTTTCTTCTGTTTGGGGTGAATTTCAGTTTAGACAACACAACATTCTAAGGAATCTAGCTGGTAATTTGTTATGTGTTTTTTTTTTATTATTCCCCTAGGTGAGAGTGTATATTTTTCTGGTGATGATTAGGTGCAACTAAAAATTTATGTCAGGCTTGATGCTGTGAATGCTATTGGTGCCTTTTTTCATTCTCCTTGCCACTTTATAACTAATGCATCAGTTAAGGGTATTTGTTTGACCATTAATGGTTGGGAGTGTACATTTTTCTGGTTGATGTTGGTTTGGCTTACTGCTTACGATAATATAAGTCATGGCTGCTGCTTATGGTCAGCATAGCCTAAGCCGGGACCAATTTAGGACTAGAGCTGCAGCAGACCTGGATAATAAATTATGGCTGCTGTTTAAGGTCGGCACAGCCTAGGCCGGGACCAATTTAGGACCAGAGCTGCAGCAGACCTGGTTTGGTGCAATTCTGGCGACCTGCTGCGATTCAGGCCAGACCGCACCTGGCCTGGTGCAATTTGGCCAAGTGCGATTCTGGCTGGATCATACCTGACCTGGTGTGATTCCAGCCAAACTGCACCTGGCACTGAAAAATAAAAAAAATAAAGAATTCAGTTGCTGGCAGGTGCAATTCCAGCCACCAACTGATTTTTTTTTTTTTTAAAGTTTTGGAATTTATTTTTTCAAAATTTTCGAAAGTTTTTGTTTTCTTTTTTACAGTTTTTCAGTTTTTTTTCTAGTTTTCAGAAATTACATTTTTATATAATTTTTTGGAGTATTTAATTTTGAATATTTCAGACTTTTTTTATTTTATTTTTCATTAAGTTAATTTTTAATTTTTGAGATTATTAATGTTTCAAACTTTTCAAAAAAAATATATTTTTTTATTTCAATTGTTAGATTTTTAGTTTTCACATTATTTTATTATTTTTCCCTTTTCTAAATCTTTTTCAGATTTATTTTTTATTCTTTTATATATATATATTTTTTAGGACTTTCACATGTAAATATAAGATTAATATGTGAAAGATAACAATGCACCTAAGTCAGGTGCGATTTGGCCAGCATTTCTTTAAGGATTTTTTTTTTTTTTTTTAAAGAAATGTTGGCGGAATGGTAATGGCCCTATGATTAATGAAGTATAAATTTATTAATAAATCAAATTGAAATATATAATGTGTGATTATTGTATGATTGTCACATCAATTTAAGTAGGTTGTTAGTTTCTGGCTGTCAAATTCATTTCATTTTTCCCTTTAAAATCTTCATGATTATGGTACAATTTAAATGACTTTCATGCCATCCTTTTTACAGTGCATGTAGTGGTTTTGTTGATTGCTGAGCCTGCCTACATGAGCTAGCAAGACGATTCCCAAAATGTCTTCTGTAAAAATATTTACCAAAGATAAATGACAAATTGGGTTAGAACATTTTTTATTTTTGTAATCAAGGTGTCTGGACCAGTTTTTGTGTACCTCGATTAATCTTTGTGAAAGATTAACAAAATAACGTACCACTATAGTCTTCCACTTAAATCGGATATGTTCAGTTTAAAACACTGATTTGATTGTAAAAGAGACAAGGAGGATTGTATTGAGAACAATGAGAAGAGACAATACACAGGCAAAACACATCTCGGCATAAGTCCCATGTCAAACCAAATCACCATTCTGGAAGGCCAAGTCAAACATCAAACATGGTGACACAGAAAGGTATAATATAGGCAGTGAATCCCAATTCCTATTCCAAACTGCTAACTTCCAACAACGTTCCACAGTCTTTAAGACTCCTACATGCCAAAAGCTAACCCCATCTGCTGACACTTGTCACCCATCAAATGACCCAGTTAGAGTTTCGGTACCACCAAGGCATCACATCTATAATCCTCTCCTCTCCTCTCCTCCAATGTGTTCATGTCATGATTTTAGAATTTAAAGTTCGGCATTTTATCCTACAAGTTATGTTGATTAGGTTCCTTTATTACTGTTGACCTCAAAACTGTCATCACCAACTCCAACTCTCTAGTCCCACCCCTATATATAAATCCATACACACTCATTGCCAAGGTAACCAACAAGGCTAACAACACTTGTTTAGCCCAAAGCTTCCTCACCAAAAATGGCTCTCGTCCTCTTTCTTGCTTTCTCATTCTTCCTTCAAGGAGCACTTGGTACACCCATCACTACTTCTAATGTTTAACTCTCTTAGTTTTATGCTAATACAGTCTTTCGTTTGTCTAATAATCTTCTGTTTTGTTGAACTATGCAGGTGGGATTATATGTGAGAAGTTGCCTACTGAGCTCTGCTCATTTTCGGTGTCGAATTCTGGGAAGCGATGCTTGCTAGAGAACTATGCAGCAAATGATGGAACAGTGGCATATCAATGCAAGACATCTGATGTGTCATTCATGATTTGATTGAAACTGATGAATGCATTAGCGCATGTGGAGTTGAAAGGAAATCTGTTGGTATTTCATCAGATTTTCTTCTTCAGCCTCACTTCACTGCCAAGCTTTGCTCCCCACAATGCTATCAAGCTTGCCCCAATATTGTTGACCTTTACTCCAACTTGGCTCTTGCAGAAGGTAACTTTTTCTCTTCCACAAGTCTTTTCGAAAGATATTTTGTATGCAGTTTTTGTTTATCATAAAAGAATTTACATGTGTACAGGAGTGCATTTGCCTACTCTGTGTGAAGTACAACTAGCAAATCCAAGGCGTGGCATGGTCGAGATTAAGAGCTCTGGTGCGGTTGCATGTCCTGTTTCTTCCCCAGGTCCCGTTTCTTCCCCGGGTCCCATGTCAGCTGAATTAGACATCTCTCCTGCCCATGCTCCTATTCCAGCTTGATTAAATTCCACAATATGTTCCACTTACCTTGCTTTGATTTATCCATTAGATCTCTGTTTTATGTTAAACTTATTATGGGGAGTACTTACTCACCACCACTATATCATATGTAATAGTTACTTTGAAATTTATATATCAGCATATTATTAAAACTTAAAAGTGAAAATGCTTCAATCAGCAAGTCTATATTCATTGCCTTATGAAGTAGCAGCCTTCACCTGGACTACAAAATTTAATCAAATTATTTATATTACCCACTTCAGCTTTCTCTATGTTTAGGTGTAGTACAGGGGTGATAATCCCATATTATAAACAACATTATCTTCTTAATTATAACCTAAAACTTTACATATTATTAAATTAGTATTGTGATTTTGAAGTTGGGCATTAACTATAGAACATTTGATATTACCAAAATAAAGTTTCAGTTAATAAAACGTGCCCATACAGATAAAGTCACTGTTTGCCCTTAGACCATGCTATTGGAATTGCAAATAATCTCTTTTTATTATTATTATTGGTGTATTTACTATAATTTTAATCTCTGATAGGCTTGTCCTGAAGAAGACCTCCATGATTGATGAGGTTCTACTTATACCACTGGCTCTGAAATATTTTCTTCCTACTAAATTTCGGTTACAGTCGTAAACCATTAAATTTTCTATTCAAATTCGAACTTAAAAAGTTAAATGCAGATAAACAACAACTAAAAATTAATTAATTATTGTTATTATTGAAGTTCAGGAGGCTCTACATGAAGGTATAGGTAGAGTTGGGGAACATAGGAAACTGTTTATGAACACTGAAAAGTACTTTTGATACAGAGCTGGTACCCACCTCAGAGGCCTCAGAATTGATGTCTGCAACTCTGCAATGTTTAGTTTACTTGCATGTAGTTAACCCAATTAACACTGTTGAGCAAAATCTTTTTGTTTTATTTGGAAATTGTACTGTCAGGCCACAACTAATAATGTGAAACTACTACAAATAACTGATATTTATCTCTTAATTTTAGTTTAATACTTTAATTAGCCCCACAGGCCACAGCCGACAATTCACTTATTATTATTCTCTTCAGTACCACTCCAAAGCTTTTGTGTGATGTCTGTCCTTTGCGTTTCTCTTTCACCATCACTGCAAAGACCTGACGCATACCGTACGTACATATATATAAAGAGGGAGACAGTCACTGTATTTTTTGACACCAAAAAGGAGAGAAAAGCCCTTTCAAGTTTCAACAGAAACAAAATAATTACTAGCATGCTTATGTTCTTTGTCACTATTGCTTGATTTTTTTTCTTCACTTCACAGAATGTCTACTTCAGAGACTTGCCCTGATAACTTGTCAGTCTCCAGCGACTTCTCCGGCGAGATTGGGGAACACTTGCACTCAGATTCTTCGTCTGAGGTGGACTTGGAGAGTGGTGTTTCGTTGGTGGCGCTGCATTTAGATGATAAGTCAGTCAGAGATTGTAGGATTTGCCACTTGGGTTTTGATGGTTATTCTCAAGAGTTTAGGCCTCCCATTGAGTTGGGTTGTTCTTGTAAAGGTGATTTGGGTTCTGCTCACAAACAATGTGCTGAGACTTGGTTTAAGATCAAGGGTAACATGTGAGTCAAAAGACTTCAACTTTATGTTTTATATGAATTTTTATGCTATATCTTTGGTTTTTCTAAGATGGATGCTGACCATTTGTGCATGATGATGAGTTATGAGTACTAAAGGTTTGATCTTTTGCTAGATTTTGTGTAGTTGTTGACCACTATGGATACCCATTTAGTGGTTTTGACTTTTGAGTAATTGTGCTATGTTTTGTGTAATAGAACTGTTTTTTGATGCTAGATTCTGTCTGTTTGTTGACTTATTTTGGATACCAATTAGTTGATTTCAGCATATTGTTAGTGCAAACGGTCTAACATGGAATCTTGAGTTTGTTGGTTTATATTTGGAGCTACGAATATGCAACTGCCGTCTCTTTAATTTAGTTCTGGTACTCTGTTATTTAATTGTTTACTTATTTTAGGTAAGATGCTTAAAGTATAGGAGAGTAGTCGGTTCCTCCAATTTTGCTTTCGGTGTGCAAATTAGTACCAGCTATATAGACTTAAATGATAATGTGATTTTGGGGTGAAAGGGGAAAGCATAACTTGGTGGTAGAAGATACTATCGGTTAGAGGATCCTCCCTTTGATTTTTGTGCTGATGAACTCTTGGATTCAAATTCTTCCATACTTGAATACACATGTATCCCAAAACTCTACTTTTCCTCTCTGTTAATAAGGGGCTGTGATCGCAAAATTTGAATGGTCTTTTCAGTCAAACCCATTAAGTTAATGATCCATCTTTATCTCTCTAGAGAATTATCATCTCGATATAATTTCGCAATGGTAATATAAATCATTTACAGAGAACAAAGTATCAAATGGGAAAAGAAACAAAACTATCATAGTGGAGATGCAGTGGCATCTTCAGAAATTGAAAAGTTCTTAATTTATATTATGTTCGGAGGTCATTCCACTGTTCTTCATTTTAGTATGAACATGAATGCATATTTGTTGTTCTACTTCCTCACCAGGTACTACAATAAATTTGTGTTGCCAGGACTTGTTTTAACTTACTCAAAATATTGTACATATTGTGGAAATGCTTGGGATTTGGGAAGAAACGAAGATTGATTGTCACTTATCTTGCAAGTGAGAAGAAAGCAATGTGTTCATCTCGCTGTTTGAACACATGCAAAATAATGGAGATGGAAGTACAGAAGGATCCATTCACGAATTTTTAACCTCAGTGTAGTCTTATTTTTGCTGCATGCTGTTATAGTTTGTACACCAGTTCATTGTGATTTATATTCTTATGTCATCTGACACTTTATTGCTTACTAAATTTTTCCTATTCATTCCAGGATCTGTGAGATTTGTGGCTCCACTGCAGTTAATGTTGCTGGTGAGCAAATAAATCAGTCAAATGGTGCTGCTGCTGCAGCCTCATCAGCATCGGCAGCACCTATGATCTCAGTGGAAACTCGAAACTTCTGGGAGGGCCACCGCATATTGAACTTCTTACTTGCCTGCATGGTGTTTGCCTTTGTCATATCTTGGCTCTTTCACTTCAAAGTCTTATCATGAATGTCAAGAGTGAAGCTGTAGCATTTTGCTTTCATTCCGAGGGACAAGATGTAACTCTCACATGTAATGGTGTTTATATTTGGTCTGTATTTCTACCCATCCTCAGTCTCCCCTCATCTCTAGCTCAATGTTGTCTGTTATAACACATAGTAGTGAAAAGCTTCTGTGTTCATGAATTGCATGTTATATAAATCTTGCTTTTGAGTGGGAATTGCTTGTCATTGTCTGTGAAATGTGCTACTGGAAGATGGTCAAGAAAAAACTTGTACATACAATTAACCTACATAGATTCTTCTATGTGAAAAATGTACTTTCTCCAATATATATCTTTACTTGAAATTACAAAAGGAAAGACTAATAGTGGTTTGTGAATTTGTAACTGCAATCAGTTCAATCCATACAGATTTCCTGAAGCCATGGAGGCATGACCAACCCATCTACCATAGCCAAGTTAGATCGCAAAGGCTAGTTGCCATCAATTGGCAATTTCTCTCACTGCTTTGAATCATCATTGCGATTCACTGACCATTGTTACACTATCCATTTATCAATGCAAAGCTACGACTCTGTTAGTATATAATCCCATCACTTGGTGATTTTGCTTTATCTCTAAACTGACCAATATAAAGGATTACCACTTTCTAGCTCATATAACTATTTCAATGTTATGTTAGCAAACAAGATGGAAGCAACCTCAAATATAATGAAAACATTCATTCGATTATCAAATAGTAATATCACATTTGTCTGTAACGAAGAAATAATATGGAATCTACATGTCAAGACTTAATCACTCTTCTGAATCAATGTTCATTGCTTGCCCACGTTCACTTGTTTTAAAATCAGTAACAGCCTTGTCAAAAGTGCTCCTTACATGCTGGCACATTAGCATCAAATCTTGACAAGCATCTTTCAATACCTCTCTTGCCGGATCGCCTGCGAAATTCCAGGCAAGAAAAAGAATTTAACAACAGGAAAAAGAATTTGAAAAATGACGATGAACATCAGATAAATTTGTTAACAAGGGCAAACTAGAGATTTATTGTGCCAAAAAACAACTCAATAAAGTCTAAATACCAACATCGAAGGTTCTTGGAAATCAAATGAGTACATAGATCACACAAATATAAACTACATACAAGATATCAACGTCTATTCAAAACCTAAAATCTAGTAGTTAAAAGGTTGTTGCCAGAGGCTGGAGGCCTAGATAATGTTCCTGCTAAGAATTTGTCCAGAGACAGCAAATGGCTCCAATTCACAGAAAAGTCAACTTAAAACAGCAGTACATACAATTTTTATCAAAAAACCATGTAAGATAAATGAAAAAAGACAGCAGCATATATTTAATGGTATTATAATGCAAACTGATGAAAATATTAATGATTGGGCGAGACTTATGTTGCTACATACAGTTGTAACTGGGTATGTTACCTGTTGTCTGAACTCTAATGTTGACTCGAGCATCTGAAGGATGAGGAATGCTGTACCCGCAGAATGTTACTCTTGGACTGCAAAATTGCAGCACGATTGTTCTTAGAACATTATTCATGTACAAATATTCCACAAAAGAAAAGGCAATATTGTTGAGACAAAAGGAGCAGGAGAAAAATCTTCAAGGACTTCTAACAAGTTTATAGTTCTCTCACATGTCAGCCAATGAAACAAATTTCATTCAGAGATACTCGGGATCCTTGACAAGTTTAATTTTACTGAACCAAAGAGAACAATAATGTAAAGCAAATGCATAAGGGTCTGTTTTCTTGACCCAAAACCCAGCACTCTGCTGTAACTTTCTACGATTTTCATTCCCAAAATTATCAAGAGAAAAAGGTAATTCCATGACGGCAAATATGAATCAAAGTTTTCGTTTGTCACAATTCATATATCCCAGAAAGCAAACAAATTAATTAAACACTTTAATTGCAGCACAAATTGATCCGGAATAGAAAACTTAACTTTCAGCTAAATTCAGACAAGAACTGAAAACTTGCAGAGTTACATAAGTAAAGACAAACATCAACAGAAACATATCTTAAAGAAATAATTGAATACTAACTCTTGATTTAAGGTGAATCTAACAGCATTAGCAAGAGTATGATCCTCTTCAGTCAAAGAAAACGTGGCATTACTTTGATCCCCAAACGCGCCGTGCTCCATTGCCACTAACAACTTGATATTCTGCAACCAAAATCAAACAACCCCTACACCTTAATATAACCCAAAAAAAAAAAAAAAAGTAGAAAAGCATTTTGTTCCCGGCAATCAACGTCAAAACTAAACACCAAGTACTTTACCAATTGAAACACAAGACAAACAAATCTTAACACCAAATGTGAGAATTCCAGGGCTTCTATGTAAAGCGCTTTTATGGAAAGTGCTTTTTGGGTAAGAAAAGAAGGAGAATGATGATTGATTAGTTTACCTGAGCTTGGTCTTGTGACTGCAGAAGCAGAACCCCTACAAAACCCCAGAACCCTTAAAATTCCTAACAAATACAAAACAAGAGAAATTTTAAAATGTTTCTACTTGTAGGAATGAACGTGTGACACGTCAGGTTTTTGAAGAGTCAAATTACAGTTTAATCCCCAACTTAAAGTAGTTATTGCTAGGTGGCATCTAGTAGTGGACTCTCTCCTAAAACCCTATGCCGTACCGTCTCTCACATATCTGTATATAAATTTTGAAAGTTAGGGTTTTCTGATATTCCAATTCGGCTGGTAAGAAGGATTCTTAAATCCTAACAAAAATTTAGTAATTTATCTCTCGTAGGTAAGATATCTTAATTCTTATCATCCTTAATTGATAATTTATTTTATTTTATTTTAATTGAGTTTATCTTTTTTGTTCAGAGTGTAATGGCTGCCAACAATCCGCTGGGTATAGATAAAGAACAGGTGGGTTCTTTTGTCTTCTTTGTTTGATAATTTTGAAAGAATGAAAAGGAACTTAAGTTATTTTTGGAAATGGGTTAAGTTAGCTTAGCCTCTTTTGAAAGTTTATGAATTTCGATTTAAAATTTGTGTATGGATTGTTTATTGATTTTTTTTTTTTTTTTTGGTAATTATGCAGGCCTTTGGTATGGCAGAAACTGAAATGGAGTATAGAGTAGAATTGTTTAACAGGTAGGTAAATGCGTCGCATTATGTTGATGAGATGATGCATGCTTGATTCTCTGTATGGTAATTTTATCCCTCAGGAAAATTCTAAATCACTGCTGTCGTGTTCGGTAGGATGGAATTTTATCTGTGGGGAGTTGGAGATACTATTCTTGCTTTGGGTTGATTTCATTGTGCCAAACTCTGCTTCAGCATCTGTTTGTAGGTCACTGTTCAAGATATCAAATGAGAGCTTTGACTCTTTTCTTCTATCTTGAGCTTTTTTAGAGGGCTTATTTAAATATCTAAAGACCATCTAAGATGCTTTTACTAATTATTAGAAGAAAGAAAATTTGTAAAATGCTAATGAAATATACCAAGATAAGAATCATAGAAGTATATGGAAAAGCAATTGGTATACTTACTTTTTGATGGAGTCTAGAGACTAAGGAGAGGTGAGGACTTAGATGTTGCAATCTAAGCAAACCCAACGATAGTAAAGTTGTATCTTTGTTAAATGTGTATTGGACAGATTCACCTGAGCTATCATATTGATCACTAGTTGAATTTCATTTAGGAAGATTGTAGCTTACCATTCTATGGCTATGCTGTGCACTTCTATTAAGAAGTTAAAATTGACAATTCATTTGGTGATAAATGGTTCTCGTTAGTATGTATTGCAAGTTTGCCTAAGTCTGTTTTATTGTTCTGCTTCAGGCTTGCTCAGACATGTTTCAATAAGTGTGTTGACAAAAGGTAAGTTTTTGTTTGGCATTTTTGTCCAGTTGATCTGTTTCTCCTTTTATCTTTAAGTTGATGAATTCCCTTAACATTTCTCATGTTATCTTTTTGTTGAGGGGAATGATTTGAGTGTTAATTAATTCTTTCTGTTATTAGGTACAAGGAGTCTGAGCTAAATATGGGTGAAAATAGTTGCATTGATCGCTGTGTTTCGAAGTATTGGCAGGTAACCTTTAAATACGCACAGAAATATATAAATTGGATGAAGTGATGCTAAAAGTATTTAGGGGCTCCTTCTTAAAAAGAAAATATACAATTTTGTAATGGATCTGAAATTAAAATACGTGAAATCGTTTTAACTGCAATTATGAATTTATCAGTTGAGAGGTTGCAGGCCGTGGGTTCATCGTTATATAATTAAATTCCCTTTTGCTCTTTTTCCAGGTTAATAGTATGATTGGGCAGCTGCTCAGTGCTGGTGGTCGGCCTCCAATGTAAAACTTTGGCATATTCCTGCAAGTTCGTTTTTTAATTCAAAGCATACTAGGCCTGCTGTTAAGAATGGAGACTAAAACTATTTAGGTCATTGTATTGTTGTTTGCGAGAATTTATGTTGGTTAACTTTTGCAATCTGAAAAAGATTTTGGTATTTGGAATGAGTTATTTTTTCTTAGGACTAATAATTAATTGGAGGTTTCAACTTTCAACTAATTCTTAAGTAGTGTGAATGTAAACAGTGGAGCATTGCTCAGTTTGTGCATTCAGCAGTCAATAATCAAACGGTATTCCCATATTCATACTCAGGTCATGTTGGTTTAGATAGTCGATGATAAAAAATGGGTGTTATGACAATAAATCATCCCCATTAATGTTCTAGTATTCTAGATTCAACAATAATATTAAGGTCCAGCTATGGTAGTGGAGACGTATTTCCCTGTTGCCAAGTTCAAAAATCCATTGGCCATCATCACTAACAACAAAATACAGCAGATGACTTGAGGAGAAGTGAAGAGAATAAGGGACTTCTGGTTCTAGATTGTGAGAAATAAATAAAATGGAAACATTCACCAACATCAATATATAAATATTACAACTAATCCTGTGGTGCCGCAGAAACTCGAATGCCAAAAAGGAAATAGAAAGAGGTAGATTAGATACAAGGAATATTCAGATGAAATAACCAAAGCAAAAAACCTATTTACTTGTTCAGTTTCTATGTTTTTTGGCTTCCAAGTTTGTTCCATCTTTTAGAGTTTCCTGTGCATCATTATTCATCCCGAGGCTAAAGAGGGCAGCAGCTTGAAGATAGAAGGATGTGGACCACTCTGGAGATACAACTTGAGCTTGCATTGCATCTCCAAGAGCTTCTTGAGGCATGTCACTGAGCAAGTAGCATAAGCAGCGTCTGGCAAACACTGTTGGCGATACCATCGTCCCACCATCAATGAACTACATAGACAAACAAATCGTATTCACCAGTCAGTAGAAACTGGAACAAATGCTGGTCTCGATATGGCTGGGTGTGGACAGAAAGTAGCCATTTAGTTATGAATTTGGTTTTTATTGAGGATGTGTTTCACAAAGACTATTCTTACTGAAGAAGCAAATATCCCTAATGCTTTAATCATTATAATGGTAGCATGGCAATCCAATAATGAGCTGATCTTTTGCCAGATCAATAAGTGATTTAGATTGCATTCAGATCAAACTTTTGTTGAATGGATGACTTACATGTGTATAACATTCAATAGCAGTGGGAAAGTCTTTAGCTCGAAAAGCAGCATCTCCACGTTTCTTAGAATTCAATGTCTCTTGTATTTGATCTGTCCACATCTGGAAAGAAAGCTGCAAGGCAAATAATTTCAAAAGAGACGTTTGTGAGGAAACAGATATGCATGAGGAATTGAGTCAAAAGTTCTGTGGGACCTCAAATAATCAAAATACTTTTGCTGCCCAACTTCTGTATTTTATGATGAATTGGTTAGCACCAAAGGAAAGAAATGTATTTTTGAATGATCACCCCTGAGATCTCCTAGAATAATCATAATAAGGGCCCGTCACAAGCATAGTGTATATGGGGTTTTATATAGAATAGATATAGAAACTCCAAATTGATCAACGAGTCACAAACAGCTTTGAGTACTTAAGCAATCAATAGGTTTTTTTTTTTTTTTTTCAGTTGTCTTTTCTTTTGGCACCAGTTTGCAATAAAAGAACCCTAGAATTGGAAATTACTAACCTCATTTGCAATTCCCTCGTCATCCTTGTATCCAACCTTCTCCAATAATTCATGTATTGCAGTAAGGTCAAGTCTTGAACAAGCATCACCAAGAGGTGTTAAAATCACTGTTTGTTGCTTGGCAGATGCAGTTCCATGTGGAATACCCATCAAAGTGTGTGATGGAACCTATTTACACACCAGCAAATGAGATTATTAATATCTTCAGGTTAATCAATTTAGATGCACCAACCTTGAAAAGTATACATCAGCAATCAAACTTCTATACTAACTTAGTAATGTACGAAATTCAGCCCTTGAGGTTTATTAGAGACCTCTTATTGTCCAAATGGTAACATTTACTAAATTAGCATTTACTAATTATAGTTTACAATTTCTTTCAACAGCTTAAAATGCAAGCATGATGAAAAGTAAATACTCTATTAACTGTACAAGACTTTGAAAGAAATTAAATGAGACCCCTTACAGATATGGGCAGGGCTATGGATAGGTATTAAATCTTTCAAAGAAGTTGGTGTACCTCAGTTTCTTTCTGAAGAGGACTGAGAGATGCCACAAGAGACTTTGCATTTGGCCTTTCACGAGCTTCGTACTGCAAACACCTTGAAGCTAACCGCACTAATTCAGTTCCATCATCGTTTGAGAAATGACCCTCCAAACATGAGTCCATCAGCATCAGAAAATTTTTTCCACGTATGAGGTCAAGAGCCTGCCAAAAGAATTTGAGTAAGTATTGAGCTAAAAATCAAAAGCATAAAATTACTTCTAGCTGAATAATTTAGACAGAATTGCAAAGAACATTTTATAGTGGAAATCTCCACCTTAACTAAAGCAAAATATAAAGAAGAAGCATTTACATGACTTGGGGGAATGTGTTTGCCACTAAGAAGATCAAGCAACAGGGTGCCAAAGCTGTAAACAACACTCTCTGGTGTTACCCTCCCTGCCATTAGGAAATATCAATATCAGCCAACGTAAAGAACCAGTAGCTCACATATGAGAGTGTGCAATACACACTATTGAAAGCAGTTCCCTGTTTCGCAGCAGCAATTACCTGTTCTCAAGTATTCCGGTGGGGTGAAAGCCAAGTTCGTACTGTAGCTCTTGCCATCTCTACTGTTCTTCATAAGGCCAAAGGTGGAGAGTCTGGGATTGCCATCCTGTCAAGTGCTGATGCTATTAGGAGTAGCCTACAAAAAAAAGGGACAAGTTTTTGACAAATGCTACAAGCCAAAGTACCTGATCAAACAAAATTCTGTAAGCATTAAGGTCATGATATAGTGCCCTCCCTTTACTGCTGCAATATTCCAGAGCTTGTGCCAGATACAGAGCCACTCTCAGCCTCATCGACCACTTCATGGGTTGGTTCTCCCCTGAATATTTCAACCATTAGAGGAAAAAGATTTAAAATTTAAAAAAAGGCACATTACAACAGAAAGTGATTTTCTTATGTGAAAATTTTCCATGCCACAAATGGAATCAGTACCAAATAAAGGAGGTAATTTAGTTTATGTACTTAAGGCCCATCTATCAGTACTAAGTATTTTTGGGTAAATATACCAAAAATAATAAAACAAAAAGCTGCAGTCAAACTCAAACTAGCAAACAAACAAGTAAACAGAACAAGAATGCTACATGAAAACATAGAGAGCAATTAGTGAAGATTATTTACAATGAAATAGATGCTTAGATAGAGTGTCATTGGGCATAAACTCAGCCACCAGTAATCTCTCCTCTCCTTCACAGCAACTCCCTATCAGATTCGCCAACCTCTCGCTCCTCAACTGCCCCACTGCTCTTGACTCCTCCTATAGGACAAAATTTAAAAAAAAAAATTAATCATTTCTTAGAATTAGCAAGATATTTTTTAGGTGGCACTGTTTGGTTACTCCTTTGTTTACTTATGAAACTTAAAACCAAAAATGTAGTTCGGTTGCTGAGTGAAAGAGTAGAAAGAGGTGAGCACAAACAAGGAATTGTCTTGAATCAGGCCAAGCCGATCTATTGAAACGTTTGATGGCGATCCAGCGATCTTCATCAGCAAGCCTCCCTTTATAAACCACATTAGGTGCTTTCTCGCCGTGCTCCGAGACTATGTTGTCCATACAGAATCCTGACGTGGCAGCTCTCAGTTGGTCCAAACTAAACTCTCGGTAAGCCGGCAACGCGTCCGCGCTCCCATTCTCTACCAAGCCAAAAACATATAACCACACGCAGCAGAACTTTTTAAGCTCTTAAAGTTGGAAAGTCTTAACATTAACTTTCTTGGGAAAATATGAGATTTTCCAGAGAAAATGAGAAGAAAGTTGAAGCTTTATCAACTTACCGAGATCCGAGGAGTCATGGAGGTTTGACTTGAGATTTGACGGCCACCAACAGAGAGACAACTTGGAGCACCGAGCTCCCATTGGCTAGTAAGCAAGAAGAGCTCTTTTTGTTTGGTTTTTTTATAACTAAAACTTTGTTTCACTTTGTAGGAAAGGAAGCAAGAGTTGAGAGAGAAAGAGAGAAAGGGAGAAGGAGAGATGTTAGCAAAGAGTGGGAAAATGGGTGACCAAAATATAAGAGTGTAAAAGCGGCAGTGTGTTTGGGAAGCGAGAAAGTGAGAGAAAATTTAAAAAAGGAAACTTTTTGGATCCAAGGTTTCTCTCTCCGTTTTTCGCCAACTCATCCTTCTCCCAAATTTTGCTTTTCATATTCTAAAACAATATATATATAGAATTTGATAGTCCCATTATATATACACTATAACATTATGTTGAAATGACAATGTAGAACAAATATAATTTGTATGAAAAAATTAAATTAAATTGATTTAGTGGTAGGGGAAAAGGTGTGACACTTTTAAGCCACAATTAGTGAGCATTGTGGGTTGTCAAAATTTTATTGCTTTTACTTTTGGATGATGTTTTATAATATTATATAATTATTCTTTATTATTGTTTCTCTATATGGTTTTATATATTTTTCTTTTTTATAATCAAGTATTCGAAACAGTTTGTACGGATTTCAATTAATCTAATTCATTAAATACCTTTACAAATCAAATGGATCAAGTTAAACACAAATATGATAGGTACACGAGATTTTTGGGTAATCCATCAAATGTCTATAAAGTCTTGTTGTCGGCCATAAACACTAAAATTAAAAAGGTTTTGGACCTCAAATATGCAAATGCCAGCAACTTTTAGCTCACAATGTTGGCACAATATAAAGGGTGTTGGAAGGAAGGAGCAAACAACAATGTGATTGAGACAAACGAGCAAGGTAGATAGCATATGATAATAGAAGAAGATTTTGTGGTGCCCCAAAAATGAGAATGCCAGTAAAAGTTGTCACATTTAAAAAAATAAAAAAATGAGGAGATTAAAGAATAGTTGGGGGAAGGCTTTAGCAAAGACATGCCTCAAATGATGAAGAAAGAAAGCAATAAACAAGAAGGGGAGATTCCCTCTTGGCCAAAGCTTTTACAGCAAAATTGACACAAGAATGACCCAAAGATAGGTTTGTTTAGTGCATGAAATGCAACAAAGTCTCACATGGGCAAAGCAAAGAAAAGAGGAGAGCCGTGTATGTGCATAATATAATTTAATTGAAGCTACTTTTTTTCTTTTGCTAAAATTTCAGCACAGACAGAGAGAAGATACTGGAAAAAGAAAGTGTTTGGCAACTTTCCAACATGGAGTTTCTTGGGTTTGGGAAGCACGAGGGAGCTTAATATTAGCTCCATTAATGTATGTCCCCAATTCCTTCCCTAATTTAAAACATAAAAGCCTCAATACCATGCTGGTCCACTTCAATAATTTGCTCAACCAAAGGTAAGTCATGTGAATATGGGTAATCCATGGTTTTGATTAAAGAGGTTTAGATCATAAACTTGGGGGTTTTTGAGAAGTATTTTATGTAAATGTATTTAAAGAATATCCAAAATGTCAAACACATCTGGGCATTTTGAGGTGAGGTTCTGAAAAGTAAGAAGTATTTACAAAGTTAAACCATGGCTGTTGTTGGGTAGAGAAAGAAAAAGAAGAAGAAGAAGAAAAAGATGGTGCAGATTAAAGCAGGCTTTTGAAGATGGGTGTCAGAGCCGAGAAAGGAAGTGCATGCAGATGTAATGATCCCTTCTGGTTTTTTTTTCTCGAGAAAATACACCTCTACTTTTCCATGAAAAATGAGATTGGTAGGACAGGCAGAGAAGAGGAGATGTGATGTTATTAATAAAGAAAGATAAGAGCAAAAAGGAAAGGGGAACAGTCCCTTTGATGGGGAGAAAAACCAAGAAAGGCATGTGATGTAACAAATGATGTCTCCAATTTCATATCTTCAACTTCCTATGAAAAGATAATATATGGCATAGTGAATTCAGTGTAAAGTAAAGTTAAAAGAGTGGTGGGTCATTTGACAATAAAACATTATTAAATTTGCATCATTGGCTCATGCCACCCTCATTTCCCTAAATAACCCATCACATGTCTCCTCCTCTTCTTCTCACTGTATTCTTCCAAAAAAAATGCAAAATTTTCCTATTTGATATATATATATATATATTGTTAACTCTGGTATACTGGATAACTTATGCACACATCAACTAATTGCACACATCAACTAATTCTTACAGGAAACTATCCCACAATAACGTATCGTTGCGGCCCTCTAGGTAAATCATGAATAAAATTACTATCTTTGTGTCAAACAGGAAATCGAACTTAGGACTGTAAAGAACTTAAGACCGTATGTTGAAGTCATGCACAGCCCCTTTGGTTCGTTCTTACCGTTGGACAACCTTCTATCAAATATTTTCCATTTTCCATGAATCCAAGATTAAGCATATAAGTAAATAAAACAAGAATAATAAAAAAAAAAAAAAAAAGAGAAACTATAAGACATTTCATTCTATCTCTAATAAAAGAGAGGAAAATACAAATGAGGTTTACCCAACTTATTAAGTTGAGAATGCACTTGAGATTTTGCCACAAGTCCAACCCCGCAGCGACAGCACAGCTATCTTCAGCTTGTGCTGCGTCTAAGTACTAGTTATCCCTGACTATGTTCCTAATTTTAAGCTGTGTTCCTAATTCACTTGTATTCTACGTAGGTATAGACAGTATTTAACGTTCTCCAGATGTCTCAAGGAAAGCATCTCGCAGATAATGATGATAAGGCGATTGGGATTTGACGCTAACTCATGCTCAATTTGCATTGGCACCAGAAATCCCGTTAAGTAATCTATGGTGTTCATCTTTGTTCTTCCCATCCTTTTCTCGGGTGCTCAAAGGTAGTAGTGACAGCGCTGAGGATCGGTCAGGCAATTCTGCAATGGAATACAAGGCAGCTTTTACAAACATTATCTGAAAGTTCTAACTAGTTCCAAACAAGTATACTGAAAATTCAGAGGCATTAACATCATATGCACACAAGTGAATATGAAAAGAGATGATTCTCTTCAAATCATTAAGCATACCTCAACAAACGAAATAAAGAAAAGACGTTATTGTGAATACTAACCTGGCAGCTTTTTGTCAACAAAAAATGCTACCAAATTTACAGTATACCTGTAACAAGTAAACAACTCGAGAACCATTAGTGAGAGGAATATTTATTTTGGAGTTTTAATTGATTAGCAGATAGGGATCCTGCTTATACCATCCAACAACGATGTCAACCGTGTAGTGCTTGCGAGATGCTATAATCAGGAAGCTCTGAATCACAGCAAGCAACCAAGCAAACTGCTTGATGTACCTGCAATAATATGCCACGATAGTGTGATAAAGCTAAAAGTTTGGAATGACATAACCTATGAATCTGATATAAACAATAATGCTTTTCTAATAGCTGCATTAAAACCTGAAAATTGTACAATAATCGCCATGACCTGAGACATCAAACTTCATAGCATGTAGTGGCTAAGATGTATTACCTTTTTGTGCCATATTTGTGATATGTACGCACAAATATCAAGGTGAAAATCATGTGGGAAGAAAAAATCAAATCACCACAGCCATACATTAATCCACTGGGAACTGCATGTTAATATGAATCAGATGAGCATCATAGAGTTGATTAAACAAAAGCGACAAAAAACAGGGAAAAGTTTAACATCGTAGGACTAACAATTAATAAAGAGCACATCAAGTGCATTCTCTGGATGAGGAAGTCTGGCAAATTTTGATCCCTGAAAGAGACAATTTTACATGATTGTAAATTGCTGCTTTGTCAAGAAGTTGAAGCATAAAAACATAGAAACAGTTCAACATAGGACACATGGGGGAAACTTATGCAAAGCCTTTTTAGACATTACCTCACGGCAATGATAATTTGGACCAGGAAGCTGAGTTGAATAGAATGTAACTATCCGAAGTATCTGGGAAACCTTAAAAAATACAAAATATGCCTAAAGAAATTGTCAGACAAATGTAGCAGGACAACAAGAAAGTTTTTCAGCATTATCCTGATCTCGGCAATATATGTATCAGTCATTGGTTAATACTGTACGTACAAGTAAGATGCACAGCAAGAAAGATAACGATTTCAAGAAAAAGTAGAAAAGGTCTCTTGGCTCCATTTGTGAATGAAATAATACTAATGTCAAGAAGGTGACAACCTTCTTCAGGTCAAATATCGAAGCAGAATATCATGACTACTAATCTTAGCTGAGTATTTTGCAAAAACAAATAAACATCTATATCAATCAAGTCTCTTGAAGCAAGAATGTGGATCCATTAATCTGGTCCCACCGCAAGTTTGTGTTTGAATCAACTGGGAACATCTCAAATATGAAAGAATAAATGTTATCATCAGTAAGCAAATAAAACGAAAACTGTAATCAGTACTTACAACTAGATAAATAAAGACCCTGCACCATATCAGAACTGTATATATCCTTTTTCTCTGGAAAAGGAATGGATGAAGAGTCCACTGCAACAGCATCAAAACATATTGAACGAATTAACAACTAAGTTTTATATAAGCATCCTGCAATGATCAGATTTTTTAACTTCATAAATGTAAGAATAACAAAGTTAAAAATAATTATTATGCAATCTAAAGTAATTAAGAAAAGGGGAACATAAAACCTACCAAAACAAAGGAACCAAACATGAAGCTGAATACAGTCTCACTGATATAAGATTTATCTTGACCAAGTTCCTAAAATCAGATAAAATAATGGAAATAATAATTTAATTTAATTTCAACACCACAAAAATCACAATGAAACTAGAGGTGGTACCCACAGGAAGAAGAAGGTATCCAGAATCCAGCAGCAGTGGTCCTGGCCGATGTATGTAATGAACTCCATGAGCAGCCAATCCATGAATGTACTGAAAATAAAACAAGATTATGTAATAAGAATTACTTTCTAAAACATGTTTATTAATGTTTTCTAATTCATTTCCAACAACGTATATCAAGAGTCGGAATAGAAGCTTCATATTAATTTTTGAGCTGATACAAGCTCAGATTAAAGTTATAACTACTTATAAACCATTTATATAATTTAAATTAACATAAAAAGAAAAGAAATCGCATGAGAATTACTTAAAATATGTAGAAAATCAGGTATATTTTGAGACAACTTTCAAGCAAACTATCTCCAGAAAACAGTTAAGAATCAAGTTTTAAATCGAGAAAACTAAAAGCTGTCTCGAAAGGAAACACAGAAACACGATCTAAACTTGCATGGTTATTCTTAACTGTCATATTCCAGTGGTTTTGTTCCTTAAAAAATAAATTTGAAAAAATAGAAGTTCCCTTCAAGCTCACTATATTACACGAAATTAAGTGTTTGATCACTAACACATACCTCAGTCTCAGAAAGCTAAAAGAACAGCACTTCACAGTTAATCAAAACTTAGAGAAACTAATAAAGAAAATAAAAACCTGAAAGATAAGTCCAGCTAGAATAATCTTCCAATTTTCTGCAAGAAGCGAAACCTCTACAGTCGCCTCTGCACACATCTTCCTCCATAGCTTCACATAACATCAATGAAATGAACAAAAAGAAGCCTTTTGAAAAATATAAAAACAGAGAGAGAGAGAGAGAGAGAAACCTTAGGAGCCTCACGATCAAAGTAAACCAGCATTACAGAATCCGAGCTTAAGGTATGACTTCGACATCAATCAAAACAAAAACATAAAATTCAAAAAAACAATGCTTCATCGAGTTTATATTATTTTGTCTCCACATAAACCGCTAAAAATACGAATTCGAATTCGACTCGGAAATCGAAATCGAATCCTCCAGTATGATATTTAATTCAACGACGTGATATCAAAGATGAGAGCAAATGAAATACGCTTTCGGTTTGATTTGTAATTCAAAAGCAAACGCCGTCGTTTTTGTGTTTGTTAAGGAGGCAGTTGAGATGAGAGTTTAAAAATCTCGAATGATTTAATAAAGGTTTTGTGTGTGAATAATATAATATCAGTTGAATAATCATTTCAGGGTTTAGTATTAGGGTTTTGTAATTACGTCGGGGAAGCGATTGCATAGAGCGAGAATAAGAAAAGTATCAACAGAGCCTCTACTATATTTTTCTCCTTCCTTACCTTTTATTTGTTGGAAGCGTTGTGAAAACTGTGTACAATAATTAGGGGTGTTCAAAAGCGGTTAACCGAATTTTTTGTTTGAAAAAATTCTCGAACCGAAACAGAACCGATTATCCCTTTTTTTTATAAATTTTTTTTTTTAATTTTGTTCTAAATTTAATTGTAAATATAGACAATACATTATAAACTAAGAAAAAAAAATTGGATTGGGATTTTAGATTGAGTGAATTAGAGATTTATTTTAGTTTAGGTTATTATTTATTTATTTAATATATATATATTTTTTTTTAAAAACCGGTTTTCGGTTAACCGTTTCTAATTTCTTCCGAACCTGTAACCGAACCGAAAATTCGGTTTTTTCAATTTTTCGAACCTTAACCAAACCATTTTTTTGGTTAACCGATTTTTTGGTTCGGTTTCGGCTTTTTGCATTTTTTTGAACACATTAACAACATGACTAGTACATTTTATTGGATGATTTTAATACTCCCAACAACATTACCAGTAGACTTTTTTTTTTTTTTTTGGGTCAGAAACCAGTAGACTAGTAACATCCCACTAGTCTACTCATATTAATTTTGGGCTTTGTATGAAGCATACAAGTCAAGCTTGACAATTGAAATATGCACCCAGAATAGTAATAATGCTCTGCAACATTTAAACAAGAATTACTGAAATCATGATATCTTTAGTTAATACTATCCACACTTGCATTAATGAAGAACAAAGTTTAAATTGCTTCTGCTGTCAAAACTAGTACAATATATGATAATCCCAAGCTTTGTAGTTTTATCTTTTCCCGCTACTATAGAGGACTTGAGGATCTGGAGCATTTTTTTCACTATAGTTCATCAAGGATTTTATTCTATAGAAGTTTCATCATCTGCTCAGGCAGCGACTGATATTGGAAAAGATGTATCTGTAACTCCTGTCTGTAATTACAAGATCACGTTTCATGTGAGAGTTGAAACTAGACCCTCCCCACTGGAGAATGGGGTGGATATGAGAGATATCTTGCAGGAACCTCTCCTTCGTTCCGATCGGAAACCCTTGTTCCATCATTTTGTACTAACACAGTTTCTCCATATGCTTTTTGTTCAAAAATGTTCCTTGATTCAGAAAACTCACACGGTTTTCTACAATCTAAAACTGCTATACAGATGGAGAATGCTTGCAGAAGTGTTAGGGATGAATTGAACTTGACTGAATATAAACCTTCCTTACATGGGGCCAAGCTGAAGAAAGGATGCTTTTCTTGTCCTCCCTGATGATAAGCATTGAAAGAAAAAAGACATGTCAATCAAAATTGACCTCTATAATGGGTGTAAAATTAATTTAGTTTGAGATTTTAAAAATGAAATACCTCAGAGAATAGCTCAAATTGTTGTGCTGAGGAACAAGCATCGGATGAACCTTCTTTCTTAGCGAGTTGATTCCTGTTGGCAAGAACCCTAAGTTTGCAACCCAAATCCCAACCTCCACAGTCACATGATCCACCTGTTTTCCAGCGTTGGATCAGTGATGAAGGCCCTCCTTTTTGTGGTAATGTATGAACACCACTTGGAAATATGACTGTGGCACTAATGTCTTGGCCACCTACAAAAGGCCAATTCTGAACTTTTTTCCCAGAATCAGAATCAAATGTCACTTCTGCCAAATACTCTTTTAATCTCACTTCCGTAAGATCTTTTTGCATACTGCCCTGATACCCACTTATGAGTGAACCTCTACTGATTTTCAATGGGATCTTGACAACAATGGCAGCAAGCTCATCATTTGGCTCGAAGTCTGACGTTTGCTGATCGGTCTGTCTAAGTTCCACAGAGGATAGAACAAAATCTCTCACACTAAACAGATTCAGATTGTTCTCTCTAGTCAACCTAGAAAAATGAGATCCACAAACTTTCATCTGGGCAACAACATTAGGGATGAAGTCGTGATTTTGGCCTTTGCTTCCCTGATTTAGCCACCTCCCATTTTTCTTTCTCACTTCTTGGATGGTGAAGAATGTGTAGCAGCAACTGTAGTCCTCCTTTCTTGAAGTACTCAACTTCTTCATTGTAGCTGCAAGAATATCACGTTCATTATCAACAGCAAATGTAAACAGAGGCTGGCCATTCTTGACTACAACACGCAAAAGAGCTTGAACAGCTTGTGATCCATGCTGCTTCTCCTGTAATGAATCATTAACATCGATTGTTCTGCATCTGGCCACATCTGTTTTAACTCTTCCTGACTGTGCAACTACAGAGGAAGAATATGGTCGCTCATCAGAATATTTAGAGGCCCTCTCTTTTGACATCGAGTCTTTTGGTAGTGGGTCCCCAATATTGTGGCAGTTTGCCGCTTTTGGCTTCAGTATTGGATCCAGTAACCTTCTCAACGGGCTTGACCTGGCTTTGTTTGTGGAATTAATTTTATCACTGCAAGAAGTTTCAAGACAAGAAAAAACCACGGCATTCTCAGAACCAGAATGGGCAGAAACATATGTAGAGTTCGACTGTTGTAAAGCAGAAGCCTCCTTGGAGCTGGAATTTTTGCTTATCTTACTCAAACTGAAGCTCAAGCGGCGAAAAGGTGAAGTGCTTCTCACTTTTTCAGGTGCTACCTTATTCCATTTCGGATCCAATCCTACAGAAGGAACACTCGAGGTGCTCTTGTTGATTGTTACAGATGATTTCCTGTCTTCCAGATTTCTGTCTCTGGACCGACAGATACCTGTTTCTGCTGAAGATTGTGCCTGATGAGATCTTTCAGATGAGAAGTTGTCAATCTTTGCATCTGTGGAGCTGGGCCGTTTCATCTGTAAGTGTTCACTGATACCAACTTTACGAGGTAGTGGACTTGAATGTGGGAAATTAAAAACAAGTTCAGCATCTTTAGGTCTTTCAGAAAAGCTCCTCCGTCTATCTTCTGCTGGTCTTTGACCTATCATTTTTGTCGTATTAGAAAGATTGGATACTCCAGAAAGATCATTTTTGGGATGATCTCTTGGCAAGAGGAGAACAACGGGTTTGTGTTTTCCAAGAACATCTTGTTCAACAACATCGGGATTTCTTTCTTGCAGCTTCTCTGCTTTCTTCATAAACTGACAATCTTGAGTCTTCATTTTCAGTTTATTGGATGATGACACCTCATATTTCACCCCATTTGCCAAAGTTCCACTTTGTCGATCAATCTTTAGATCTGAATCTTTTTTCTTGCACTCCTCTAGGATATCAACTTTGTTTTTGCCAAAAGGCTTCTCTGTTCTGATAAACTTTCCCTGCTCATTTAAAGTATTACTCTGGGCATCTTTGATATCAGGAAACCTTTGAACACTTTCTCCAAAAGACTTGACTACTTGTGAATGGCCTTCCATGGGTGCCGACATCAGATGAAACTGCAGTGATGAACGTCGTGTCTTTTGACCAGGAGGAGAGGAGCTGTAACCACTGCTAGAACGGGAAGAAGATGCATCTGTTGAGGAGGTTGAGGAAAAATTACTACTAGATATTGAAGATCTGCCACCCTTGTGCGGCAACTGTTTATGGCTACACTGCCATTTTTCTAGACGATCCCAGTCGAGGACGCCAAAATTTAAAACTTTGTCCTGGGGATTTTTTCCCTGCTCCAGATAACTTGGTACACTTGACATGTACTTAACAAGCTCGTCTTCTTCGTTTCCATTTCTATCTATCGGTTGCTTTTGGCGGTTTCCTGAAGATTTAGGAGAGAAATCTTTCATATTTTTTGTAACTTCATGATGAAGATCAGCATATGACAAATTATGCCTTTCCAGTTTGAACCTGTCTGGGAGTTCTGTCTTTTGGTTTGCTTGGGGCAATTTAGTCTTATCAGAAGTTCCAGTTGATGGTTGATCTCTAGAATTCTTTTTGAGCTCTGAACGGTATTCCATAGACTGTATAGGTTGCGACTCCGGCGTCTTCTCAGTTGGCGCTAACTGATTCAGATACTATAGCAATTTATCTGTTTCAAGTTTCCACAAAAAGCTTGCACTGAGACAGGTCCTAGTGTCCTCCTTTCACAGCTGCAGATGCTGAATGTTCATATAGATGGAGTAGACTCTGCAGATAAGCATATTCAAAAATAACATCAAAATCAGCTTTAACTTTACGGCTTTATAAGCATACTGAAGCAATGCTATCAAGAAACTTAGTAGTTATGCTCCCATACAGGGACTAGATATACAATGATGCCTTAAACAACAAGCATTTATCAGCCTACAAATAGACACGGTTTCATTCACAACTTCAACCAAATTTACTCCAAGGTGATCAACTTGGAGAAAAAGATCAACACTTTCCTCCAATCTCCTAGTACTTGTTATCTTCTCACCAGCTAGACCGCTATTTTCTGGTGCCAGATTGCACAGCCTGAACTGATGTCGAATTCTTTTTTAGTTCAATTCCATTAACAAATCCGAATGATCAGCATAACCTTTTAACCAATACTATGTTGATTCAAAACTAGATATGGTCCCCACTACAGAATATTTTCAAAAATCCTGAGGTCACAAATTTTTCTTATGCTTTTCACATTTCTTACTTTCTTCTTCAATTACATAACATGACAATGTTACAACTACAACTTCCAGCTTGCACCGCGTATAATTCAAAATTGGGTGCAGTAGACAGAGGAAGAAAAGCATATAGATAAAAATAACCCAAAAATCGAAAAAAATAAAAAAAATGTGGTCCTTGAACCGCACAATAAACGAGCCGTCGTAATCAAAGCCAAAGGACAAAAATCCCTAAATATTAAAACTTGAAAACAAGAGACAATCAGTTTTCAAAATTAGAAAGTTTTGGACCTTGTTTGGTTATTTCAAAAAAAAAAAGCTTGATTAAAGCACTTTTCCCTCCGCTTCATTGGAACATAGAGATAGAGTACTTCATTGTTTGAAATAAGTGAAAAAGAAAACTAAAACAAAGAAGAAAAGAAAAAGGAATCTTTCCTCAATAAAGTCAGCACTCTTCTTTTCACAGAACCATACCGTTACTAATTGCTTGAAACTGACTCAGAAGTAATAAAATAATAAATCTCTCCAAATTAAAGCTAGACTAAGGAAACAAAATTTTCCACCAAACCAAACAGAAAATTTTCTCACAATTTCTAACAGTCTGAAGATAAAACTTCATAAAATATAAAGAAACTCGTACCAGAGTCAGCTTATAAAATGCAGAGCCGAAAAACGCCGTTAACAGAACCTCCGCCGTCACTGAGAAGAAACAATACGTGTCGGTGCACCATTACTCAATCAGAGAGATCAGAACACAAAGCCGAGTGTTATGAATCAGCAAAAAGAAAGAAACCAGGCGACGGCCACCTAACTATTTCCTTCTCCAAAAGCCAAACAAAAGGTTTTCAGGAGAGTGTTTTTTCCGACTGCTGCTGCTCACTCGCTTTCTTTAGTTTAGTGCAGTTTTTGCTTGTTTTTTTACGGTGCAAGCTGAGTCAAAGAAGTGAGAGTTGTTTTAAGTGTTGAGGGGGAAGAGAGAGAGGGAGGGGGAAGAAAGAGAGATGGAGAGATCGTTCTCATCAGACGGCTGAAATAAAGACCGGTTAATCAAGGGGTCACATCACAGTAACACTAGGCGGGAGGCGGGTATGTTCCTGGACCCCACTTTCCACATTTATTTATTTGTTTTTACTATCACTTTTTACATTCCTCCAATAGTTGTGTTAATAACTACAAGACCTCCGTAGTTACTCTATATTAAACCCTATTATTTTAAAAAATAACAAAAGCACCTCAAAAGTACAAAATTCACTAATTCAGTGGTTTCTTTGAAAAAGTCTAAAGGTTTACGGGATTGGGAGTAATTTTAATTTAATGAAAAACCTTTATTGAGTGGTGGGCCCGACACTGATAGATCTAGGCAATGGTTGGGCCAGCGATGTTGAATGTACGGTGGTGATCGTAGAGTTGAGAAGTTGAGGTGATGTGAAGTGCCGTTTTGTCTTTATCTTCGTCGATCAATGGCTCTTATTAATTTGGTTTAATTTTACGTTGTAATTTCGTTTTCTCTTGCTTAATTTTAGTTACTTACAGCCTGATTCCGATGACTCACTGACAGGTGGACATGTGGCACGAGGATCCAATGGAACTCAAGAGGAAAAAAAAAAAAAAGCTTTTATAGAGACATTTATAACACAAGTCATGACTCCTAAGTCTTAATAGTTAATATATTATACGTACATTAAGAATTATTTTATTGTAAATTTTAAGGTTCTTACGTTAGAAGGTTGTATCAGTAAATACGGTGTTAGAAATTGTATTGGTCTTATCGTTAGAAGTAAATACGGATGGACTCCGTTTTACTAAGCCCGTTAATCATTTACCTTATAAAAATTTTGGTCATACTTTTTTAAATATGATTTTATCCTATATGGTTAATTTTTTTCTTAAAAAAAATTATTAAAACATATATAATTTTTCTTTTGAAAAAATAAGATATATAAGGAATTTTGTGAGAACAAAATTGAAAAAAAATTAACTAGGGAAATAGTATTTGGGTAGTATATGAATAGATTTTTTTTTTTTTAAACTGAGATATCCGAACATAATTGCCAACTGAACCCGTCTAATCCTTCATGACCACGAAATGAATATATTTTTTTTAATTTTAAAAATATAAGATTCATAACACAAATTTTTGAAAATATTTTGAGATCACAAAATAAACAAGATACTATGCATATAAATTTTTTTTACAAAAATTGATATCAATTTTTGTATTCATTTTTCTATTTATTTTTTACTACATCACTTTATATAGACGTCTAGTATTATTGAATAAACAAATTGTAACGGTAGATTAACAAATATTCGAATCTATAATACTTTTATGAGAGCGTGTAAAACATCGTATTCAAATAAATATTATGTAAATTATAAAGATATCTTTTCTTTATGGAAAGCTCCTGAAAGTGTGTTACTTTTAAGTCCAAAAGAGAGTTTAGAAAAGAAGTGAAAGAAGGAAAGTGTTAAAAAAAGATGAGCATGGGATTAGTAAAAAGGATTAACTTTAATCCATATGTTGGATCCAAGATTGTAATGATTAAATTTTAATTTAAAATAAATCACAAAAATTAATGATTGGAAACGGTGGAACTGGAATCCTAGTCATAATTCTAATTCCTCTGTTTTACTAGTGATTATTAGAAGGTGTTTGGTTCAAGGAATGTTGGATTACTGAAAAATTAGATTACCTTAAAGATTACTAGAAATCTTTAGGAAAATGTGTTTGGTTAATTAGTGGGATATGTTATATTAATATGTTTGGTTGAGAGGAATAAATTGGTAAGTATATTATTTAAATTACTGAATTGTCCTCCAATTAAATATTATTAATATATTATTTTTTAATATTGATTATTATTTGGATTATTATAACCCCATTGTATTTAAAACTTAGCAAAAACAACCTCATAATAAAAGTTTGAAAAATCAACAAAGCACCTCAACCAACCCAACCACTGCGGGTCGCCGACAACCACCGCAGCCGCTGACAGCTGGCAACCTAACGGCACACCGAAGACAGGAAATGACCTCAAGCACCATATGGTCATTTCCGGCTAGAGATCTAGCCGAAAATGGCCAAACGTGACAGATCTAGCCATTGACAACCAGATCTAATATGGCCATCAACAGCCAAATCGATGACGGATCTGGCCGTCAATGGCTAGATCCGTCAATCTAACAATCAACGGCCAAATCGATAGATTTGGCCTTTGATGGCGAGATTAGATCTAGTCGTCAACGGTTCGACTAGATATCTGGCCGAAAATGGTCATATCGACGCACGACAACCATTTTCGACCTTCGAGCAATCGCTGCCATGATTCGTGGTGGTTGCGGTGGTGACGCTGGTTGTCATGTAGGTGATTTACAAAGTATACAATACCATAAACACTGGTACATAATTTTTAGAACAGAAACAATCCTACCCAATACCCAGAGTTATACTCATGGTATTTAATAATTCCTACGTCAAATATTTTGTGTTCTCATGTTTTCTCATAACCTTAAATGACTCTTATAAATTTTTTTTTTTTTTTTATAACCAACAGTGTTTGAGCCCTGCTAATATACATTTTAATTAATCCCTCCAGATTACGAAATTATTGCTAGCTCCAATATGCTTAAAAGTATGTCTGTATTAAGAAAAAAAATGGCAATAATTAATTGAACTTTAGGCTATGCATAGAGTTGTTAATGAAAGCCAGCTTGCAGGTGGTGTACCGTACATGATGGGGCAATTCAGTAAATTTCATTGAAGCTTTAAAAACTTTATAATGATGTTTGGCGCTTAGGTTCGCATTTCTTATCATCTCTAAAGTACAAAGAAAAAAGAAAATCTCCTGGGTGGAGTGGTGGGTTTATTCTAATATCACCCCCCAAAATTTGGGAAATTTCAAAATCTAACTCAGTCATCCTTGAATGGAGCTTAGCTAAATTAAAAGTTACCGTTTAAAGGTTAAGGAAAAATATTTTGAATTTGACTGAGTAACTAACATAACATCTGTTTGGGGTATAAAGTTAGTTTTCTAGAATTGGAGGGGGAAAATGTTTTTTGACATCAAACCTTTAGGGATAGCAAAGGAATTAAGTCTTTTATTAAATAATAATTATGATGATCGTGAAACTAACTGAAAATGTGACAGTTGTGGTGGCCACTTGCTTGACCGACCCATTAGAACCTCACCAAAAAAAATCAATTATTTATTATATACGACAAATTCACTAACTATTGTGGTTGGTCTAGGATTCCTAAATAATATGTTCACAGCACATTTAATTCATCTTCACCATCAGTTATATAAATTTATAAATATCACAAGGTAGTTTGTTTTGTTATTTTGGATAAGATTTTAAGAATAATATCATACATTTGGTTTAGTATTTTAGATAAGATTTTAGAGATAATATTAAGTTATTAGATAGAGGAGTATTATGAGATAAATTTTAAAAATTTATGAAAAACCCTTGGGTTTACTAATTTAATTAAAGACCCTAATATATAAAATGATAAAAATACCCCCACTACCTGCAGTGCGAGATTCTGGCCACCACCATCAGAATCTGGTTGGAAAATTTTGTTACGGCACAGATCCATCGTTATGGCCTTTTCTGGCCAGATCCACCACGGATCTGGCCAAAAAAGGCCAAATCTACGGCCTCCTGTGGCCATCACGGTCGGAAAAGACCAAAACGACAGCCATCTTTGGCCTTCAACTACGGCCAAAGATGTGTCCGTCGCTGACAACCAGATCTGGCTGAAAAAGGCCACATTGGTGAACTTCCGGCCATTTATGGTCTGCAGGTAGGCCGTTGTACAGATTCCCTGCGATCACCAACGGTGGTTGCCGGAATCTGGCAAGTATGGGTCACGGGGGTATTTTTGTTACTTTTTAAACTTTTTTTCAGGGGATATTTAATGAAATTAATAACCTTTTGGGGTCTAAAAGTAATTAAAAAATAGAGTAATATTTTAGAAATAATGTGCCAAATATTATTTGGAGAATAAGATTGAGAATATGAATAATAATAATAAGCCAAACATGCTCATTGGGTAGTTAAATAGAATGAGTATTACGAGGTAAAATTTAAAAATTTATAAAAAAATCTCTTAAATTTGTTAATTTAACTAAATATCCTAATATATAAAAATCTTATAAAATAACAAAAATATCCCTATTCACCCACAATGCCATATTCTAATCACCAGCATCAGAATCTCTTTCTTCCCTGAGTTTTATCCCGACCTGTTTATCAAAAGCATGAGATTAGTAATTTTGTGGTTACAACTATTTTTTTAATGAAACTAACTCTAAATTGATTATTTAATTGTCACATCTATTTGTCTCAAAGCAATTTTCGACCGGCCTCGATGGTGACCATATAATAAAATTGACATGGATGATTGTGATGGGCAAATCTCAGCTTTATAAAAACTCTCTGTTTGGTCACAAGAGCTCCACCATTCATCTCCAGGATATCATGATATCAAAATATTGAATTCTATATGACATAATAATGTCATGCATTTTTCATAAGAGGAAATGATGTATGAAAAGAATTCCATTGTCTCATAATATAAAAGGTCTTAAGATCCAACGAAGAAGATGGTTTAAATATATGTATAATTAAAAATAATGATGCACACATGATCATGTGGAAACCATCATACATTTGATTCCACTATATTATTTTTATGATTGAATATAACTAAATCACCGACTTAGCCCCATATGTTTCAGTTTTCGAGGCAACCCTAATCTCAACCCTAAAAGTTGTCACCATTCGTGTTTTGTTAATGGTTACAGTACCCAGAATAAAAGACAAGGTCTCCCCTGTTCCCGTACAGCCTTATTACCTAATATTCATCTTAATTATTCTTAATTCAATTTTTTTTTTTTTTTAATCATTTTACCTATCTCTGTTAATCTTTAGCATATATTAAAGGAAAAATACCATTTTCCACCCGAGGTTTGATGAAATTACACTTTTCCACCCATTCAAGTTTAAAAATGATACTTTCTCACCATTCTTTAGGTTCTATTTTGTTTTCCATTAATATTTTATTGAAAATATGAAAATATCCTTAAAAATTTGACTTTATATATTTTTAATGAGCTAAAAAGTAAAAAAAGAGAAAGTAGTTAATCCCCTACTTAAAAAGTTATAAATAATGCTATAAAATTGTTTAAAGTTAAATTATCTTAATATTTATTTATTTATTTATAATATCATCAATATCTTATCACCATTATTCAATAATCTACTAAATTTATAATGTTTTTTTATAATATAATGTTTTTCATTTTTTCCTAATTAATATAGAAAATCAATATTCCTAATTAATTAAATAAACAAAGAAAAAAAGAATCTTCACACTAATAAGCACTCAAGTAAGTAAAGACTTTGACTTAATTAAATTTTAATTTATAATAAACTATTTAAGGGTATTTTCATTTTTTTAGTAAAATATTAATAGAAAATACTAACATAATCTGACGAAGGGCGGAAAAGTGTCATTTCATCAAACCTTGGGTGTGAACATGTCCTTTCTCCCTATATTAAATACTTTACAAATTCAAAGCATCAATAAATCACGATATGATAAATGACTCTAAGATTCGAACCAAAAAAAATAATGAAAAAAAACCTCGTTGATCACAAATTCCTCAATTCAATTTCTTGCTTAAAACTTGTTAACCAGAGTCGGGTTACTTAATTATTGAAGAATCATAGTAGGGAAGCTTAACGATGATTGCTGATATGGTCAATCATAGATAGTTGAATGATAAACACAAAAAAGTGTGCTTACATAATTACCCATTAATTACAAAATAATTTCTTAATTAATTAACCCTTCTCTCTCTTTATGATTATGACCTTCACGATTGTAGAATTTTAGCAATCTCCAGAGATCGTCCCAAACAAACATGGCCTCTCTCATGACACGCAGGGTCCTCTAAACAAACGTAAATATGATATTGGATTTGAGTAGAACTTACCTTCAAAATCTAAGGTAAAGAACGAGAGAATTCAATCATATAAATATATAACCATTGTGTTGATACTGAATTTTGGCACTAATTAATTGTCACGTACGCAGCATTGATTGGTCAAGAAACACACGTGAGTACGAATATAGAAAGCGAAATAAATACAAAGAGAGTTTTTAAAGTGGTTCGGATGCTAAGGTAACAAGTCTACGTCCACTGATTTGTATTGATATTGATAGTGTGGGTCAGGTCGCAACAGTGGACTGACTTACAAAAGATTTGAAAAAAGTAAATGCATTGTTTATAGGAGAGAGAGTTTCTCAATGTAAAAATGGCCGAATCCCCTTAATGAAGGGGTCTTTTTCATTTTATATCAAATTGAAGCGTGTAATCATCATTAAATCAATGGGTTGGTGTGATTGTTAGGATATAATCCGCTTTATATCCCATTGCTCTCTTCCCAAGCTGATTTCGCATGATTTATTGCAGGGAAAAGGGATACGTGTGTGCTCCATATCATTTGATAGGTCTGACGTGTGCTTGTTGCTCTGACGGGAGTAGGTCACTCTTTACGTGACTTTCCCACGTCAGCCCCTATTTTTCCAGTTATAACACATTGCAACTTAAATCTCCCTATCCTTGTTTTGTTTGTGGCTGTTGTTGTTTATATAATTAATCTTGGAAGAATAAGTATCGAGCGGAGATACTGATATAATTTCACATTATATTGCAGCTTCGTTGTCAACGAATGGAATCAGATCTTGAAAAGGAGGGATCTGGGTTATCAAGTTAATGCATTTTTTTGTCTGTGTGTGCGTAACGGGGAGTCGAAGGTCAAATATTCTCGTGACTCAGTTATCCAGGAGAGAGGCTAATTACAGTAGAAAACGTCATTCAGCCTGGCTCAGTTTCTTCTATTCTTTAAGTCTGACGTACGTTGATTAAGAGAAAATCAGAAAAAACTGTGAACTTGATGTTGAACTTTTCTGTGTAAATGCAGTGCTCACATGTCGATTGGCGGAGCTCGCTGAAGAAAAAGATTATAGTGTCAGAAATCACACCTTCTTTAAGCAAGTCATTAATATTATATTGGCTTATATTTGACAGTACATTGTTGACGTTGCGTTTTCATCTGCAATCTGGGTTCTGTCTCTGAGAATGGAGGTCTGGTCAGGTAGTACTTATCCGACCACCACATGTGATCTCTTATCTACACACTGCGCAGCTCATCATATCAATGACATTGACTTCTCATGCCCCATTTAACATTTTCTTTCTTCACTTCTGCTGCAATTTTTGTAATGCAGTTGTAGTTGTAGCTTGGTAAATGCGTAATCCTACTCAAATGGGCTATATCTACTTTCGGCCTAATGGATTCTGCTTTGGGCTACATTGTTCTCAACATTTTTGTAAGACCAATCCAAGATTAACGATTCTAGAGTCTACAGAAATTTACTTCCCATGATTAGTTTGATACTAAAGCACCAACAAAAATAGGTGATGAGCTCATGAAGTTTCATATTTTTTCATTGGAGCTGCCAATGTCCTATATTAAGTTTTCCTTTAATTTTGCCATTGGAAGCTTGCTGATCTATTCGGAAATCGGGTAGCGAAAAATATACATTCGAAAATTATGCCACACAAAGAGATATGATATTTACTTGGTTTGGCATATTCGACCTTATATTCCATGGATGAAAGAAATCCATTATTGTTTCATAAGAGTACACAACACCATAAATCTTATACATAATTAATAGAATAGAAACAATCGTAGTTTCTAATAGCACTTAACCATGTATCCTTGAAGTTCTTACATTTTCATAACCTTGAATTCAGTGGTGGATCCAGCCACTTTTTGGGTGGGCTATAGCCCACTCTCAATTTTTTTAAATATTAATATGTAAATTTATATATTTTGGCCCACCCTAACAAAAATATTAATTGACAAAAATAGTAAGATATGAAACTTATTTTCTAATAATAAAAAAAATTTCTGGATCCGCTACTGCTTGAATTAGTTCTCATTCATATATTTAAACGTAAGATATGAAACTTATTTTCTAATAACAATCCCATAATTCTATTCTTATTTACAATCATATTCTTTATTAAATAGTTTTATTACCCATATATAATTTACATGATAACAAATAGAAAAAGTAAACTACAAGTATCCTTACATTATTCAAACTTTGAGAAAACGGTACAAATTAGCAAAAGGTGAAGCTATTGTAATATAATTTTTTTACATAAATTCATGACCATTAATACATGATAATCCAATTGGCTTAAAAATTGTTCAACTGACGTTAAAAATTAACTAATTCTAAATCTTATCCAAATCCATTGGATTATATTAAATCAATAATTATAAATTTGTGTCCCACACTTTAAACTCGGTGACGTCGTATTTGTCTGTGGGCTTTCGCCACGTTTCCATCCACGAGCCCCATAAGTTAAAAAGTCTAAGCCTCAAAGGTTCTCGAACTTACACGAAAGTTCGTTAACCCAAAGCCCAGAGGGCCAGAATGTTTAAACCAGAAAGTACTAGATTTCTCCTTTGTTTCTTATATATACCCAACTTATCCCTTTTCCCAATCGTCAAGCAACGATAAATCATAACGCTCTCGAGTCGCAGCGTTTAATTCAAACAAACCAACTTTCAGCTCTAAAACTTTCGTTAGAGAAGATGGCATTGATCCCAAGCTTCTTCGGCAGCTCTCGAAACAGCATCTTTGATCCATCTTGGGACCCGTTTAAGGACTTTAATTTCCCTTCATTTTCCGCACATTTTCCTCAACAAACCTCTGCTTTGGTTGACACACGTGTGGACTGGAAGGAGACCCCAGAGGCCCACGTGTTCAAGGCCGATCTTCCAGGGCTTAAGAAGGAGGAAGTGAAGGTGGAGATTGAAGATGACAGGGTGCTTCAAATAAGTGGAGAGAGGAACATAGAGAAGGAAGACAAGAACGACACTTGGCATCGTCTAGAACGTGGCAGTGGCAAGTTCTCTAGGAGGTTCAGGTTGCCAGAGAATGTGAAGATGGATCAGATTAAGGCTTCTATGGAGAATGGAGTGCTCACTGTGACTGTTCCTAAAGTGGAGGTTAAGAAACCTGATGTCAAGGCCATTGAAATTTTAGGTTAAATTATTGATGGTCGTCTTGATCAACTTCAAAATGTCGTTTGTGTTTGTATAAAACTTCCTTATCTGGTTTGTGTTTATGAAATTTAGAGACTTGTAAGTTGGAATTTTATAATGTTGGATCTGTATGTAAATTGTAACCCAATTGATATGTTACTATTCTAATTGAATTCACCTTTTTTTTTTTTTTTTTCATATTTTCCTTCTTCCTGCTTACTTCCACCAGTTGCTGATCGGTCCATAGACAAATTTTACTATATGTAGTGTGATTTTTGCTTGCCACCTTCTCTGTGTAATAAACAGATGCTAATTTGACTTAAATTCTGTTTCATATGATTTGCAACAGAGAAAATCTCCAAGAAAGAAGAGAGATGGAAAAGCTAGAGTAGGGGAAGGATAGTTTTAGTTTTATGTCCATTCCAAGGCTACATATGTCCTATTTTTCAACTAATTTTCATTCCAAGGGCTTCTTCCATCACAGTTGCTCACACCCAATTCAGTTTTCCGATACTTCAAATCATCCCTTAATTTATCTTCATGCCGTTATCAGAAAGGCTCATTGCACACTAGTAAATTCCCTGATAATATTTTAGCTTTTATGTCTGATTTTAAACGGCAGAACTCCACTCCAGGAAGTACTGATTCGAATCACTGAAAAACAGGACCAGTATGACAAGTTTCCCCTGCGTCATTTATGATGGACTCGTATACTTTGCAGAAGCGGTGGCTTGCAATCTGAAGCTACCAAGCATTATGTTACGCACTTCTAGTGCGACCGATTTACTATGATGCTTATCCTCGGCTCCAAGAGGAAGGTGATAATGAACTCAACCTTGAATGCTCAGACTGATTCCTGAGACTACCACTTTTTGATACAGATTCAATGAATTTGGAATTAGTGCCAGGGCTTCATCCCCTCAGATTCAAAGATTTATCCATTTCCAAGTTCAAAGTACAGATGCCGTGCTGCAGCTAATATCTACTTCACGAGACATAGGAACATCATCAGCCATCATTTGTAATAGCATGGATTGCCTTGAACAATAATCATTGGCACAACTTCCAACAACAATGTGAAGTTCCAGTTTCCTTAATAGGCACTATGCACAAAATGGCTCCAGCCACCTCGAGTAACTTATTGGAAGAGGACACCAGGCTGCATGACATGGCTTGACAGGCAAACTCACAACTCAGTTATATGTCAGTTTGGGCAGAGTAGTACCCGTGCAGGAAGAAAGAGCTATAGCAGAAATGGCTTGGGGCCTTGCCGATAGCAAACAACCTTTCTTGTGGGTAAACCTGATAAAATTCATGGATCAGAATCTAGTGATTTATTTCCTTATTGTTTCAAAGAAACTGTTGGAGAAAGAGGGTGCATAGTGAAATGAGCACCGCAGAAGAAATTATTCGCACACAGCGTGGTGGGAGGTTTTCGGATTCATTGTGGTTGGAATTTGACACTTGAAAGCATAAGTGAAGGGGTTCCAATGATTTGTAGACCATCTTCTGGGGATCAAGGGATGAACACAAGGTATATTAGCCATGTATAGAGGGTTGGGCTTGTGTTGGAGAATGATCTGGAAAGAGGGGAGATAAAGAGAACTAATAAAAGACTGATGGTGGGAAAAGAAGGAGAGGAGATGAGGCAGAGGGCAGGATTTTAAAGCAAAGGCTCAACTTTGTATAAGAGAAGGCGGTTCTTCCTATAATTCCTTGAATGAATTAATGGAGCTCATCTTGTCAGTTTAATTCTATAGACAGTTTAATTTTATCCCAATATTCAAATTGATGGAGGAAGTGAAGGTGGAGATTTAAGACGGCAGGGTGCTTCAAATAAGCGGAGAGAGGAACATAGAGAAGGAAGACAAGAACAAACACTTGCCATCGTGTGGAACCGTAGCAGTGGCAAGTTCTCAAGAAGGTCCGGGTTGCCAACCCTAAGGGGTTAGCCTGGTTAAGGAGGTTTGTCCAATTCTTTGAGTTTTTGGGTTCAAACTTTGATGTTACCTATCACAATAATAATTGTTACTAACTTAGTTTTTTAGGTTTATAAGGTATTTAATAGACCGTAGGTATTAGTTGAACCGGTGCTGCCCCGACACCCCAGTTACCAAAAAATGTCAGAGAATTTGAAGATTGAAGAGGTTAAGGCTTCAAAGGAGAATAGAGTGCTTCAGTTTTACTGTTCCCAAAGTGGAGGTTAAAAAACCTGATGTTAAGACCATTGACATTTCTGGTTAAAATAATGATTGTAGCCCTGATCAACTTCAACATTGTCCTGTATAATATTTCGGAGTCTCTGGTTACGAGAGTTTTAGTCCTGTAAATTGGCAATATATGAGATTGGTCTTTATATAACCCATTAGTATGATTACTATTCTAATTGAAGTCGAGTCTTTTTCTATAATTTCCTTCTTCCTGATTACTTTCATCACTGTCAGGCTCAAACTTTAAGTCAACGAAATTAGGTAACTGTAACTGGTTTCAATTATATTTTCAAATTTCAACAAGTATTTCTTAAATGTTCTCATTTGTACTAAATTTCTACACAATATTTGTATTGACCAAATTTTGTACTCATGAATGTTCTGAAGACGGGGTAAATTTTATATACGCTTTTCGTAGGTAGAAGTGTTGGTTGAATCTGGTCCAAATTACAAGACGGGAGCATTTTGCTTCACAATTACAGAAGGGTAGTTTAAAAGATGGAAATAACATTGACATCAAGCAAAAACAAAAGGAAAATCCTAGCATTATTGCCGTCCATGAAGGCTATAATAATTGTCCTTGTTCAATAAACAATTCGATAAGAGTGAAGTTTGTCTCCTTTCAGATGGTGATGGTATCTATGTCGTCTGATGTTATGCTTGCCGTCTTGTCTGTATAATAAACAGATGCTAATTTGACTTCAATTGTGTTACATAAAATTTGCAACAGAGAAAATCTCCCAGAAACCAGAGAGATGGAAAAACAAGACTGTAGAAGACTCAGGGTAGTTCTAGTTCCATGTCCATTCCAAGGCCACATCAATCCTATTCTTCAGCTGGGCACCATTCTTCACTCCAAGGGTTTCTCCATCACAGTTGCTCACACCCAATTCAAATTTTCCTGACACTTCCAAACATCCTGACTTCCTCTTCATACCATTATCATTATCAGAAGGCTCATCGAACACTAGTAATTTCCCAGATAATATTTTAGCTTTTATGTCTTATCTTAACTTAAACTGCAGAGCTCCACTCCAGGAAGTATTGATTCGGATCATAGAAGAACAGGATCAGCACGACAAGCTTCCCTGCGTCGTTTATGATGGACTCATGTACCTTTGCAGAAGCAGTGGCTTGCAATCTGAAGCTACCGAGCATTATGTTACGCACTTCTAGTGCGACCAATTTGCTAAGTTACTATGCATATCCTCGGCTCCAAGAGGAAGGTTATATTCCTTTCCAAGGTAATGAACTCAGCCTTATCTTCAATGAATTAATGCAGATACGATTTCTAATACCTGAGACTACCACTTTTTGGTGCAGATTCTATGAATTTGGAATTAGTGCCAGGGCTTCATCCCCTCAGATTCAAAGATTTATCCATTTCCAAGTTCAAAAATGTAGATGCCATGTTGCAGGCTAATATCTACTTCACGAAACATAGGAACATCCTTCAGCCATCATTTGTAATAGCATGGACTGCCTTGAACAATCATCATTGGCACAACTCCAACAACAATGTGAAGTTCCAGTTTTCTTAATAGGCCCTATGCACAAAATAGCTCCAGCCTCCTCGAGTAGCTTATTGGAAGAGGACACCAGCTGCATGACATGGCTTGACAAGCAAACTCACAACTCAGTTATATATGTCAGTTTGGGCAGCGTAGTATCCGTGGATGAGAAAGAGCTAACAGAAATGGCTTGGGGCCTAGCCAATAGCAAGCAACCTTTCTTGTGGGTACTTAGACCCGATTTAGTTCATGGATCAGAATCTAGTGATTTATTTCCTTATGGTTTCAAAGAAACTGTTGGAGATAGAGGGTGCATAGTGAAATGGGCATCCTCAAAAAAAAGTATTGGCACATAGAGCGGTGGGAGGTTTTTTGAGCCATGGTGGTTGGAATTCGACACTTGAAAGCATAGGTGAAGGGGTTCCAATGATTTGTAGACCATCTTTTGGGGATCAAGGGATAAACACAAGGTATGTCAGCCATGTATGGAAAGTTGGGCTTGAGTTGGAAAATGGTCTGGAAAGAGGGGAGATAGAGAGAACCATTAAAAGACTGATGGTGGGAAAAGAAGGAGAGGAGATGAGGCGTAAGGCACTGGATTTTAAAGCGAAGGCTCAACTTTGTATTAGAGAAGGCGGTTCTTCTTACAATTCCTTGAATGAATTAACAAAGGCTCATCTTCTCAGTTTAATTTTATCGAACTATTCTCTTGCTTTCCAGTAAGATGTAGATAATTGTATGTTCTTAAAAATCCTATATATTTATCTTGTAGCCTTCATTATAATATGCAAAGTACAATATATAAGTAATTATACATGAGTATGCGCAAAGGTTTTCAAGCTATAGTGCATGAACTGCACCCTTCCTGAAAGAAACTTTTATCGATCACAAATAGTCTCTTTGGCCTAACTACTACTTAAAAGATATGGATGGAGTTTGATTTTTACAAAACAGGTACAAATTGAGAGTCCGAGCTTGGCCTTGCTAAGCGGCTGCAACTTCACTGGGAGACGAGTTAGTCCGCTGGGTACAAGAACCAGTTAGACATCTAAAGAAACATATTTCACTTGATTCATCTTCATTCTCATTCTCTTCCAGAGATCTCCCCATAGTTTCCCGAGTGAAGAAATACGTCACTGCCATTCCCAAAAAACAAACCCCACCCATCGTGATCAATGCTTTTGTCATACCTTCGGGTTTTGGATAACCATCCTCATCTTCTTCTATAACCCACAACAATCCAACTGTCCCAATTAAGGCACCCACCTTTCCTATGGCCCCTGAAATTCCATGACATGTTGATCTAAATCTAGCCGGAAAAAGTTCAGCAGGCACAATAAAAGTGGTAGTGTTGGGTCCAAAATTTGCAAAGAAAAAAGTGAGGCCATAGAGGAACATAAACCAGAAATCTGCCTCTTTGTACCAGTGATACTGATAAGGTATTCCAATGGCCAAATAAACTATGGCCATAAAGAAGAAACCAAGGAATTGGATTCTGACTCTTCCAATCCGATCAATTAAATAGACAGTGACATAGTAACCTGGAATGGTTGCGCAGACTGCAACAATAGCCTGGACTCTGGCAACTCTGATCACTTCATCATAGGGATTGGTCCATTTATCAACGTACTTGTGGTAAATTTTGGATTGAAAGAGGTTGCTACTGTAAAAGACGATATCAAGGAGGAACCATGACGTGGAACTAGCGAAGAGATCACGGCCATGGTGGCGGAGGAATGTTTTGGATAGGAAAGGATAAGATGGTGGTCTTGGTTCCAATGGGACCTCTTCTGTAATTTGACTCATTGAAACCTGTAACACTTTCTCCATGTCTTTAGCAGCTTGCAGAGCATTTTGTTCTACCAGAGCTGTATATCTGCATAAAATAAAATGCCAATCAAACATATATTCTATGTAAACGATTATATAAATAAATATATTAAAGAGAAATATATTTATGTACCTAGCAGTTTCGGGCATCAACATGCGCCAATAATAAGTCAAAGCAGCCGGGATTGAACCCAGCATCAGTATTAATCTCCAGGCAATGTCGGCCCCAGCCAGATCAACTGAGGAATTTGATGGCGCTAGAGCAACCGTCGCCTTTGATGGCGCCGGAGCAAACTTTGATGCATGTGATGCTCCCTTAAATATCTGACAAACCACCACGGTGACGATTGAACTTGCCAAAATTCCAAAACCCTTGCATGGAAAAAACAGCGGCTATGAAGGCACCGCGTGTTCTCTTGTTAGCAAACTCCGACATGATTGTTGCTGACAACGGATAGTCCCCACCAATCCCAACACCCAACAAAAACCTGAAAAACACAAGACTCCCGATTACACACTCCCTTGAGGTACAAATGGAGAAACCACATCCGATAGAGCTCATCACCATCACCATCAATGCAAGTCCATACACACGCCGTCTCCCGATTAGATCACCCATTCTACCGAAGATCAGTTGACCAATGACAGTCCCCAAAAGAGCTGTACCTATTATGATAGTCATAACATGTTTAGGAATATTGATTGTTTTTTCTATTGTTGTTTTCTTCTCATCATAGTATATCCGGGAGATCAGTATCAGGATCGGAGGAATACAGAAGAGATCATAAGCGTCGGTGAAGAGCCCCATGCCGGCAATAATGATAGCTTTGAAGTGGTAGTACTGGGTTTTTGCAGTGTCAAGGGCAGAAAGGACCTTCAACGCCATTGATGATGAAAAAATTAAAGCAGAGAATTAATGTGTGTTAATCTGATAGTATAGTTAATGTTTTGATGAGTTCATATATATATATAAGAATTTATTTAAAGTGATTAAGTACAGTAAGTTTTACAAAGTACCAGGAAGTTTCATTGTTGACGAAGTTGATGTGGAAATGTTCACTGGTTTGAGGAATATTATGAGATTCCATGAAGGATATGCGGATAAGGTGATTTCAAATTCATTTTCTTCCTCAATTATGCAATTTTATAAGATTATGTCCACAGCTAGAAGTCTGTCTGGGCTTCCATTTGCTGCTGGATGATGAAAATTCTGAAGAGTTTGGACATTGAGATTAAGATGTTTTATACTCTGACAATTATTATGCATTAAATGTCACTTGTCATTCTAGGTTTCTTCATAAACTATGTTTGACAGAAATTAAGAATCTGTTACTTAATCGTTTTATCGTTTGATGTTTGTCTTCTCCCTATGTGGAGCGTTAGCAGAGACTCTGAAAAAAAGTCCAAACCCTATCTACCATTGGAATCTTTTAACAAAACTTAATATAATACGCCTGAGTGCATGCATGGAAGATGCTGAAAAACAACACTTGCCATATCATTTAGGAAGAAGAAGAAAGCAAAACAGACTAAAAGGCAAACAAGATATCTTTTTTCTGTTACCAGCTGGTTAATATATACACCATTAATTATGCCGATATACACAGAGGCTAGTTCTGCAAAAGGAAAGAAGAAAGAACGGAAAAATACAAGCAGTCTCACCAAAATCCATTTTATAGAAGGAAGCAACCAACTCTCTTCCATCGAATAATTAGATAGTGGCCATTTCCCATGGTCACCACATTACATCCCATCATATCCCTTTTGACAGATCCCTTTGTTAAACCTGATGAAATGGTTGTTTACTTGGAAAAAGTTGATACAGCAACCAACAGTGCAGATTTCTTAACCAAAGTGGCAAGTACAGCGAAGTTTTGAGTGGTGAACTACTAAGATGGGTCTATAAAGAATGAAATTGGCAATTGTTGGATATGATTCATAATTTACATGCAAACGCATCTGGGGATCTCGCTCAAGATAAGTACAATTAATAATTGGATTATTATTAGTTTATTAATATTTGAGTTTGGATCAGATTCGAGTAAGTCCGAGTAAGTCCAAATAGGGTAGAGTTTTCTATTATATATATATATATATATATATATATATATATATATATATATATATATATATATATATATATATATATATATATATATATATAATAGTGAGAAATCTATGTAATCAAAATAGAGAGTGAGAGTGAGCTACCATCGTTATTCATTGTAATTGCTGTAGAGTTCTGAAACTTGATCTAAATTTTTTATTTGAATGCTGGACGTAATTTTTTAATCGAAATGAAACAAAGTAAATCAAATGTCCTATTTTTTTTGTTTGTTTTCTCTTATTGTGTGTGTTTGGTTGTGGTATCAAGAAAACCTTCATGAAACGCAGATCAATGATTTTAAATGTGCTTACTTACCAAATTCTTAGTTTACGCCATTCAAACTCTATATATAAAGTGAAAATCGAGTGTTGGTAGCAAGCTCTCTCTCAAATTAATTAGCATTAACTTCACAAAGTATAAGCATATCAATGGGGAGAATAACAATTTCCCACCCCAATGTTTGGCGTAGTTAATTTTCTGACCAAAAAAGTTTGAAAAAACATTTTCCCACCCATCGTTGAAATTAAAACTTTAGTTTAATGGAAAAAGGGTGGTTAGTTTGTACAGTTATATATATTTTAGGGTTAATATTACTTACACACCAAATTAAAAATACATAAAATTACCTTCACCAACTTGGGAATTAGCCATTTAAACTATCTTCAATTTTAATTTTAATTTTTTTTTTCAATTTAACTTCTTACAAAAAGTGTGTGAAGAATAAGAACCAGCTGGCTTGTACGTTGGCCAATCGTCATTGGCAGGATCTAGGTTCAATCGTCGTTGCGAGTTCGGCCATATTGCTGGTGCTGTTGGATAGATCGGTGTGTAAATGAGGAGCCCCTTAGTGAAGTCGTTTCGTCAGAAAAGGATGAAAAAATATTAGTCAATCTTTTCTAGCCTTTTCTAGTGAAATAACTTCGCTTGAAGACTCACAGTTACACTAGCGATCTACCCAAGGTGTCGACGATGTTGCCAAAAGCTCCTCCAAGAACAACGCCAAAGAGTATTTCACAAAATAGTCTCCAATGTTTTTCAAGGAATAGTTGTCACCAGTGGTTTCCTTGTTTGTGCCATTGGATCGATCATCCACCGACCTACCCAATAGCATCGATTGTGTTGTCATCAACTGTGGTCGACGAATCCATCGACCATTCTATCTTTTTTAATTTTCAAATATTTTTTAAAAAGGTTTATTATAATTTTTTTATTTTAATAACTGACTTTACTTTTAAATAAAACCTTAAAATTAATATAAGTTGAGCTAGGGGTGAAAAATACTTTTAATAAAATTTGGGTGGGAAAAATTATTCAGTCTCATTAAAAATTATAAAGTCAAATTGTAAAGGGTATTATAGTCTTTTTGTACCTTTACCCCTATTAGGTAACAGATCTCACTAACGGACCTTAATGATGGGTGGGAAATTGTTTTTTTCAAACTTTTTGGGTGGAAAATTAGTTCTGCCAAACCTTAGATGGGAAATTGTTATTGAAACGGTGGTTCGTTCTAAAGTAACCCAGCTCAAAATTTATTTTACAAAAAAGCCCTTTAACAAGGCCCGTGGGTCTAAAATCTCTTGTGGAGGCCCAAGAAACGAAAATCTGATCAACTTCCAGAACATTCTTCATTCTTCCTGAACCGAATACAGAAGCACGAAAGTACTAGAATACCCTTGCCACCCACTATAAGTACCCAATCCATCCTCCTGTGCCAACACGAGTAGAACATTACTAAAAAGCTTTCTGTGATTCTGATTTCTGAGTTCTCTCTCGGCTCAAAAATGTCTCTGATTCCAAGAGGAAACATCTTCGATCCATTCTCTCTGGATGTTTGGGATCCTTTCAAAGACTTCCCTTTCCCTTCTTTTTCCTCTTCACTTACCTCTCAATTCCCTCGGGAAACCTCTGCTTTTGTCAACACTCGTGTTGACTGGAAGGAAACTCCAGAAGCTCACGTGTTCAAGGCCGATCTTCCAGGGCTGAAGAAGGAGGAAGTGAAGGTGGAGGTTGAAGACGACAGGGTGCTTCAAATCTGTGGGCAGAGGAAAATAGAGAAGGAAGACAAGAACGACACATGGCACCGTGTGGAACGTAGTAGTGGCCAGTTCTCGAGGAGGTTTAGGTTGCCGGAGAATGTGAAGATGGATCAGATTAAAGCTTCCATGGAGAATGGAGTTCTTACTGTTCACTGTTCCTAAAGTGGAGATGAAGAAAACTAATGTCAAGGCCATCGACATTTCTGGCTGAAATTAAAGTTGGGTTCTTAATGTAGGTGCCTCTCCCCTGCGATAAGAGTGTTATTGTGTTAATGTGTTTGGGTTTGTTGCTGTAATCGAGAATTGTGTATGAATAATGTGTCTGATGTGTTCGACGTAATGCAGAAGTACTGTTAATAGCAATGTAATGCTTGTATTTGTACGAAGTGTATTGTTAATAGCAATGTGATGTTTGTTTTTGTCCTGTGATTAAAACTTTCTTGAGTTTCATCTCCTTTTTAACCTTTGGCTGTTTGATGTTAAGCAAGTCACAGAAAAGAAGGGATTAAAAATCCAGTGCATTGAAAGAAAAGTGAAGATACATACAACCATCGAAGACAACTCAAATTACAGTAAAACAGAAAACCTAAGATGAAATTCAATGCTCTGGCAAGTGTTTCTTCCCGACTCTTGGAGTTGTGTTTAAGAGGAGAACAACCTGTCGACCAATTCGTTTAAGGAATTATAAGAATAATACAAGATTCAACTTTTGCTTTCATATCTACTGCCCTCTGTCTCATTTCTTCTCCTCCTTTTCCCGTCATTAGCCTTTTTATAGCTCCTCCTATTTCCTCTCTCCTCAAATCATTTTCCAACTCAAAGCCAACTCGCCATAGATGGCTAATGTACCTCGTGTTTACCCTTTGATCCCCAAAATACGGTCTACAAATCATCGGGATTCCTTCACTTATGCTTTCAAGCGTTGAATTCCAACCACAATGACTCCAAAACCCTCCCACAGCGCGGTGTGCTAACACCCTTTCTTTGCGGTGGCCCAGTTAACTATGTAGCCTCTGTTTCCAATGGTTTCTTTGAAACCATTAGGCAACGAATCAGTAGACTCTGATCCATGAAATGAACCGGGAGGTCCACGCTTAAGCACCCACAAGAAAGGTTGCTTGCTGTTGGCTAGGGCCCAAGCCATTTCTGTTAGCTCTTTCTCGTCCATGGACACTATGCTTCCCAAACTTACATATATAACTGAGTTAAGAGCTTGCTTGTCAAGCCATGCCATGCAGCTTGCTTCCTCTTTCACTAAGCTGCTGGAGGGAGCTGGAGCAGTTTTGTGCAAAGGGCCTATTGAGAATACTGGTATGCGGCATTGCTGCTTGAGCTGAATCAGTGATGATTGTTCGAGGAATTCCATGGAATTCAAAATCATGGCAGACGAGGATCTTGTGTCGTGTGCACTTGCCATAAGCTTCAATAAGGCATCTAGATTTTCAGAACTGGCTACAGCTGGAAGATCCCTGAATCTGAAGGGATGAAGCTCAGGGACCATGTCCAGTGCCATATCGTCTGCATCACCGGATATCATTATTTGATAAGCAGTTTTAAACAAGATTACTAGTTACATAACTAAATTTCTTTATCTGATAAAGCAAACATCTATATACAATCATAAATAACAACCCAAGACCTTCTTGATTACAGTTGATACTATAGATGGCTTGATCACCAAGACGCAAAAGCGCAAGTAAAAGAAGTTGAGCAACCGTACCTTCAAAGGGAATGAAACCGTCCTTTTGCAGACGAGGAAAAGCATAGTATGTTAACAAATTGGCAGCACTGCCCGTGGATAGGATAATACTTGGAAGCTTTAGAAGATGAGCCACTTGTTCGGCAAAGTACATGTATTCATCATATATGATACAGGGGAGCTCTTGAAGTTGCTGTTTTTCATCTATCATCGGAGTCAATGTTCCAGGAGCGGCTCTTTGCAGTTGATATTAAGACATGAGATGAAATCTGCAATCCCATTTAGAGGAGAGATCCGAATCGGATAAGCCATCTGAAATGGGTAAAAAGACAAAATAAGGATTATCAGATGGTTTAGGACTATTAAATTGGGTGTGAGCAATTGTGATGGAGAAGCCCTTGGAGTGGAGGATGGAGCCCAGATTAAGTATAGGATTTATGTGGCCTTGGAATGGACATGGAACCAAAACAAGCTGCCGACCTCTCTGTCCTTGCTCTTCCATGTCTCTCTCTGAAAAATCCGTCTTCCAGTGGAAATGATGAGTCTTAAATAAATCAACATTCACCTACTATCCATTGAAGTTTCTCCGTTAAAGCATAATGCTTGTCAAAGTATAGTCATTTTGTTTAATATTATCCTGCATAGACTACAAACAGTCTGACCAAACAATTTATAGTCAATTGCAATTAAAGCATAACTTCTAGACTCAAAGATTTGAAGACAGATGTTTCGCCCTCCCTTCTCAGGCAAGTGTTTGGGCCATGTGTTATACCAAAAAAGGGTGGCTCGGGTTGCTTCTTAACAGTAGATTAACAGTTATCTTTAAGGTCGTGTAATATCTTATAAAAGGACTTATTTACTATTAAGTCCGTGTTGTTATGCAATAAGAAAGTTACTACAAGAGTAAGGTTACTCATGCAACACTATAAATAAGGTCCTCTCACCCCAAATTAGGGATCGAGAATTTTATTTTCTCAATGTTTATTATCTCTCTTGAAAACAAAATCTCTTGTAAACATATAAATAAAATAACAATGAACCTAAAAAAAACTAGAAACCCAAATGCCAAAATGCAATCACTATGATATACTGGTTGTATATCTATAGAATCCAGGTTTTCAAAATAAAAATGGGAGAATTTTTTTGACACAATAACATTAAGAAAATTTTATTTATTTATAATGATATAAAGCCATTACATTGTGTGTGTATATATATATATATATATATAAAGAAAAAGACGAAGTCACTTGTTGAGTGCCTTCCTCCCAATTTTTATTACAAGGCCTCACTTGTGGCTGAGGAAAACCGTGGAACAAACTGGAAAAAACCTGAGATTAACATAAATTCTAAAACAATCCTAACAACCAAAATAATAAGGAAAACAAACCATCCAGAACCAAAACCCACAAATTCAAGTTTACCGTCTCAACTGAGGCAAACCCGCCTTGTCCAATCGAAGAATGCCTTTTAACTTCCTAGGTAAAGAAATAAAATCTAGGAAGGTATTATTATTACCCTTCCTCTCCCCATCTAGCCAGGAAATCTCCTGCGCTTTTTCCCTTCGCGTAATTGATGAGTTATGGTGAAATGAACGTCTCTTAATAGAATCAAAAGCTCATCCCAATAGTCCCATATGTACCAAGCCGTGCTCTTTCGACTACTCAACCAAGAGACAACCAAAGTGGAGTCACTCTCAATATTTAATTGATTAAAACCCAACTCTTTACACAGTGAAACACCAGTTAGTAACGCTCTCAATTCAGCTTCATTATTAGTGCCATGCCCGAAAGAAAAAGAGAAAGCCCATTTTAAATTGCCTTGCACATCTCGAATGACACCTCTTCCCCCACAGTTGCTTGGGTTGCCCCAGCAACAGCCATCAACATTCAGTTTAATCCACCCTTCAGCCGGTTTCCTCCAATAAACCAGTTTCGAAGTAGTTCGTGCTCTCTCCACATAAGGCACTTCAAGATCCTGAAGAACAACCTCATCCCTAGCAGATATCGGCCAATGTTTCACCATAAGAGAGGAGATTTTACATATCCATACTTTCACTGCCAACCAGACATTTTCCGCTGATTCATCTGAGTTCTCCATGCGAGCTTTGCAACGACGCCTCCAGAGATGCCAGGTAATGATAGACGGTATGAGACCGAGAAGGACCCCTCTGTGACTCGACTTCCTTGCAGCATTAAACCACTGCATTACAGTCGACCACCAAGAAAGACCATGGACATGGTTAATACCCAGCGAGATGGCTGCCGTCTTCCATACCTCTGCAATACTCCCATTACAAAGCACATGACTTAAGCTTTCTGTGTGGTCATGAGTACATCAATTACACCGAGATGCCAACGGGATTCCAAGCAGTTGCACCCGAGAGTCCAGCGCTAGCCCATTAAACCTGGCTTTCCACATACACACAGAGATTTTCTTGGGAAGCAGGTGATGCCAAATCCAGACCATGCCTAGATGTTCAGTTCCTTTTACACGTATAAGGTCCCACGCGGAAGCCAACGTGAAATTTCCCTTAATATCTGGTTTCCAAATGGTAAATATCACCTCTTATCACGTATTCATGCTTGCAAATACAACCCCATATCATTAATTAATTAGCCTGAAATTTCAATAGCCTTAATATCAGGTTTCTTAACATCCAGTTTAGGAACAGTAACAGTGAGAACTCCATTCTCCATGGAAGCCTTAATCTGATCCATCTTCACATTCTCCGGCAACTTGAACCTCCTCGAGAACTTGCCACTGCTACGTTCCACACGGTGCCATGTGTCTTTCTTGTCTTCCTTCTCTATGTTCCTCTCTGCACTTATTTGAAGCACCCTGTCGTCTTCATTCTCCACCTTCACTTCCTCTTTCTTGAGCCCTGGAAGATCGGCCTTGAACTCCTGAGCTTCTGGGGTTTCCTTCCAGTCCACACGGGTGTTAACAAAAGCTGAAGTTTCTTGAGGGAGTTGAGAGGAGAGTGACAATACAGATGATGGGAAAGGAAAGTCGTTGAATGGGTCCCAAGAAGGATCAAAGATGCTGCTTCGTGAGTTACCAAAGAAACTGGGAATCAGCGACATTTTTACTAAGGAACGTGAGTTTGAAGTAGGGGTTTGATATCAGAATTTGGAACTGAAGGTTGATTGGATGCTGAGAAAGTTTGCTGCTTGTTTCTTGGTAGCACAGGTGGGATAAGATGCAGGGGAGAAATCTAGCACCTTCTCGGTGGTTTGGGCTGTTCAGTTAACGAACTAATGGGTAAATTCCCAGAACCTTTGAGGCTTTGCTAGAAGGTGTCTACTCTTTTATGGGCTTTAAGCTGTTTAGATACGCATAGCAATATAGCATAACAAAATGAATTAAATTTCAAATACCATTACCTCAGATTAGCTTCAATAAATTTATCAAGTACAAGCCATAATACTGTTTTTGATTGAGATCTTATTTGTATCCAACATCCACACAGAAATGTTACAAAAAGTTACAACAGAACTGAACAATGAGATTTCTGGCCATTCTTGGGAGCATAGGGCTCATATGCCTACGTATGAGAGAAACCATCAATGGCATTAAACTGACATTATAAACTCTAATAATTCATTCAAGGAATTATAAGAAGATCCACCTTTCTTGATGCTAACTTCAGTTTTTTCTTTGAGTTCTGCTGCCCTCTGCCTCATCTCATCTCCATCTTTTTCCACCATCAGCCTTTTTATAGCTCTCTCTGTTACTCCTCTTTCCAAATCATTCTCCAATTCAAACCCATTTCTCCATACCTGACTGATGTACCTCGTGTTTATTTTTTGATCCCCAAAAGCTGGTCTACAAATCATTGGAACCCCTTCACTTATGCTTTCAAGTGTTGAATTCCAACCACAGTGGCTCCAAAACCCTCCCACAGCACTATGTGCCAACACTTCTTGCTGTGGAGCCCATCTCACAATGCAGCCTCTTTCTCCAACAGTCTCTTTAAAGTCATCAGGAAGCCTATCAGTAGGTTCTGCTCCATTATCAGGATCAGGCCTAAGCACCCACAGGAAAGGTTGCTCGCTGTTGGCTAGGCCCCAAGCCATTTCTGTTAGCTCTTTGGCATCCACGGATGCTATGCTTCCGAAACTTATGTATATAACTGAGTTGTGTCTTTGCTTGTTAAGCCATGAGATGCAGCTGCTGTCCTCTTCCAGTAAGCTACTAGAGGAAGCCGAAGCAATTTTGTGCATGGGACCTATTGAGAAGTTTGGAACTTGGAATTGCTGTTGATATTGTGCTAATAATGATTGTTCAAGGCAATCCATGGTATTCCAAATGATGGCTGACGATGCCCCAATATTGCTCAGTATAGCTATAACTTGCCAAATGCCATCTAAATTATCGAAATTGGTTGCTGGTAAATCCTTGAATCTGAGGGGATGAAGCCCGGGCACTAACTCTGTTGAACTGGAATCTGCATCAAACATAGGCAGTAGTGGTACGATTATAGATTTGAAATACTACTACCCCTTCACATGATAAAACTACTTCATTAAATTGAAGCAATAATCGTTACAGTTATTATTAGCACATCCTCAGTGAAGAAGATACCGAGTTCTTATACCTTGTGGAGTACTGTAACCTTCCTCTTGGAGCCGAGGATATGCAAAGTACGTCAGCACACTGGCAACACTACCAGTTTGTAAGATGATGTTTGGCAGCTTCAGATGGCAAGCCACTGCTTGAGCAAAGGACATGAACCCATCGTAAATGATGCAGGGGAGTTGGTCATGCTGGTCCTGTTTCTCTATCATCTGACTCAAAAAATCCTGAAATGGAGCCCTGCAGTTTAAGTTAAGATTTGACATGAAGGCTAAAAAATCAAGAGGCATTACAGGTTTGGATGATGTGCCATCCGGCAATGGTAGGAAGACAAAATCAGGATGATTGGAAGTTTGAGGAGAATTGAATTGGGCATGAGCAACTGTGATGGAGAAACCTCTGGAGTGAAGGATGGTGCCTAGCTGAAGCATCGGATTTATGTGTCCTTGGAATGGACATGGAACTAGCACCAGTTCTCGGTATCTACACCCCTGTTTTTCCATCTCTTCTTTCTGGGAGATTTTTCTCTGCTATTAGTTGAAATTCTTCTTTCTGGAGCAACAGGAAATTTAGGCCTTAAACAAGTCGATAACTCCTACAAGCATTACCTCAGGTAAACTAAATGTCAATCAAATAAATTTTGTCGCATAGATGTATCCATAGATAATCCCTAAGACAAAATTTAGGCCTCTTCTTTATTTTAACCCTTTGACTTAAATACTGACAGAAGCAAAGGACAATACAACTTTTTCTTGGACGGAAAGGTTATAGGATTTTCTTCTGTTTTTGGTCCTATGATCATGTCTTCCAGGCTTCTTTATAAATTTTCAAGCAGATTACTCCCCATAGGACACATAATTATAATATTTTATATAACTCTACACTTAGCTGCGGCGTGGAGTGAAAAATCATGGATCTAGACAGCAATGCCGAGTACTGATACATAATTTGTATCCAAAGGCCTCATAAATAGCAAGTATTAATAAGGGATAGGTCTATGCCTACTTGACTCAATGACTCTTAATAGAAGCCACATTGCGCTCAGAAGTTGGCATTGTTTCCAATAGCTCAAACATGTCTCACCCTTTATGCCATACTTTTCTTACCCATCAACTAATCTCCAATAAAAATCAGCTACCATATTTAGATTTTTGTCATATTTTGATGGCTAAACGCATTAACATTCTACTTTGTTAATAGCAGATTGGGCAGCAGAAATGAGCAAAAGATCTGAACTTAATGTAAGTACGGGAATTTTGCAAGACTAAAGCACAAAATAGACCAAGCGTAGATTCATATTACATTAAAAGAGCCAACAATCGCACCTCTAGACCATTGAAACAAAACACATGTTACATACTCTGAGATCAAATTTGTTTATCGTGGGAGAGTGGCATGACTCTCTTTTTATTTAACCTTTTAACCAGAAATCTCAATAGCCTTCATATTAGGCTTCTTCATCTCCACTTTAGGAACAGTGACTGTTAAGAACTCCATTCTCCATTGAAGCCTTTAATTTGATCCATCTTTGCATTCTCCGGCAACCTGAAACCTCCTCGAGAACTTGCCACTGCTACGTTCCACACGGTGCCATGTGTCGTTCTTGTCTTCCTTCTCTATTTCCCTCTGTCCACTTATTTGAAGCACCCTGTCGTCTTCAATCTCCAACTTCACTTCCTCTTTCTTCAAGCCTGGAAGATCAGCCTTGAATACATGGGCTTCTGGGGTTTCCTTCCAGTCGACACGCGTGTTGACAAATGCAGAGGTTTCTTGAGGGAAATGAGAGGAGACTGACGATAAAGATGAAGAGAAAGGAAAGTCCTTGAATGGATCCCAAGAGGGATCGAAAATGCTGATTCGAGAATTACCGAAGAAGCTAGGAATCAGCGACATTTTTATGCAGGAATTTAAGTTGAAGGAAGTGGCTGAGATAAGAATTTTGAACTGATAGTTGTTTGGATGCAGAGAAAGTTTGCTGCTGCCTGTATCTTGATAATTACAGGGTGGGATAAGTTGGGTATTTATAAGGAAGAAAGGCAGAAATCTAGTACTTTCTCGTTGCTTTGGACTTTTCAGTTGACGAACTTTTTGGGTAAATTCCAGAAGCTTCAAGCTTTTCTAGAAGGAATCGACACTTTTTATCGGCTATGGTCTTATTAATATAATTTCATTTATAGATTTTTTCTATTTAAAATAAAATCTATCAAAGTAAATAATAAATGGAGAAACTGAAAACATCACATAGCATATGGGTATTAACTCAAATTTATACTAAATAAATATATGAAAAGAATAACAGGAACAGTAAGATTTCTGGTCATTCATGGGTCTTAGATGCTGAAGGACACTAGTTCTGAATCTTCTGATGGCAATTTGTATTAAACTGACGTTATAAGCTCCACTAATTCATTCAAAGGAATTATAAGAAGATCCACCTTTCTTGATACTAACTTCGGTTTTTTCTTTCAATTCTGCTGCCTTCTGCCTCATCTCCTCCCCTTCTTTTTCCACCATCAGTCTCTTAATCGCTCTCTCTATCTTCCCTCTTTCCAAATCATTCTCCAACTCAAACCCATTTCTCCATACATGGCTGATGTACCTTGTGTTCACCTTTTGATCCCCAAAACATGGCCTACAAATCATTGGAACCCCTTCACTTATACTTTCAATGGTTGAATTCCAACCACAGTGGCTCCAAAATCCTCCCACAGCACCATGTGCCAATACTTCTTGTTGTGGTGCCCATTTCACTATTAGCCTCTTTCTCCCACAGTCTCTTTAAATTCATCAGGCAACCAATCAGTAGGTTCTGCTCCATTATCAGGATCCGGCCTAATCACCCACAGGAAAGGTTGCTTGCTGTTGGCTAAGCCCCAAGCCATTTCTGTTAGGTCTTTGGCATCCATGGATGCTATGCTTCCAAAACTTACATATATAACTGAGTTGTGACCTTGCTTGTTAAGCCATGAGATGCAACTGCTGTCCTCTTCCAGTAAGCTACTAGAGGACGCCGAAGCAATTTTGTGCATAGGACCTATTGACAAGTTTGGAACTCGGAATTGTTGTTGATATTGTGCTAATGATGATTGTTCAAGGCAGTCCATACTATTCCAAACGATGGCTGAAGATGATCCTATATTGCTCAGGATAGCTAGTAGTTGCAAAGTGGGATCTAAATCATCGAAAGTGTTTGATGGTAGATCCTTGAATCTGAGGAGATGAAGCCCAGGCACTAACTCTGTCGAGTTGGAATCTGCATTAAAAAAGTGGTAGTTTCAAGCTTCAGAAATCATCACCAGCGGAGGAATGCTACAAATTGATCTACAAAATTAAGACTTGAAATACTATCACCCTTTCACGTAAAGGAAACATGCTAAAATTAGTTCATTGTGTTAAACTGTGAGCATTACAATTGTCACCAGCACATATTCAGTAAAAATAATATGGAGTTCTTATACCTTGTGGAGGAATGTAACCTTCCTCTTGGAGTCGAGGATATGCAAAGTACGTCAGCATAGTGGTAACACTACAAGTTTGTAAGATGATGCTTGGTAGCTTCAGGTGACTAGACACTGCTTCTGCAAAGTACATGAGTGCATCATAAATTATGCAGGGGAGTTCGTCTTGCTGCTCCTGTTTTCCTATCATCTGACTTAGAAATTCCTGCAATGGGGCTCTACAGTTCAAGTTAAGACTTGACATGAAAGCTAAAAAATCACGAGGGATGTCAGGTTTGGATGATATGCCATCTGGTAGGGATTGGAAGATAAAATCAGGATGTTTGGAAGTTTGAGGAGAATTGAATTGGGCATGAGCAACTGTGATAGAGAAACCTTTGGAGTGAAGGATGGTGCCTAGCTGAAGCATGGGATTTATGTGTCCTTGGAATGGACATGGAACTAGCACCAGTTTTCTGCATCTCCACCCTTGATTTTCCATCTATCTCTTTTACTTTCTTCTTCTGTTTATTTTTATTTTTTTTTTTCAGGGAGATTTTTCTCTGCAGCTGGTTGAAATTTAGCCTCAAACAAGTAATGGCAATCAATAAAATTTGTAGGATAGCTACATATGTAGAAACTGCCAAAGGTATTGTTAATTTTAGCCACTCCTTTATTTGAACTTTCGTCTTAAATACAGACAGAATCAAAAGATAATGCAGCTTTCTTGGACGGCAATGTTCCAGGATTTTTTTTTCTTATCCTGATTTTGCTTGGTGTTCATGTTTCTACTTCTAGCCCTCTTTTAAATGTCAAGCAGAATACTGGAACATTCATTCCCGTAAAATAATTGAATCGATGATTTATCACAGGAATAACAAATATTGCGACGTTGGTTGCCGAAGAAGCTCGGAATCAGTGCCATATGGTTTCTGAGAATGCCGAGAGTATTAGATTTGATTGCTGAGTTTGATGCTTCAACCAATCTGATCCAATCAACTTTAGACAACCCACTTTTCTTCATCCAACTCAGGCACTGCAACATCTTCCCTCATTATGCCAGCATAATCATCAGTTACTTTTGCACCAGCCTGAGCAAAACAGTTCCACTACAGCAGGCAACATACCATAGTATCTCTTCAAATCATTAACCAATTGTTTGCCACTTGTTAGATCTTGAACATGCCATACATACAGTGGAGGAACCAAATCATCAACTGTTGCCTCCTGCCATGCATGTTGCCCATCCCTCATCTGGTGCTTATAAGCTTGGCAATTCCTCACTCTGTGACCCTTAGGCCCCACTTGGACCTCTGAACAGTATCCACAGGTTTGGACAGCATATTTCTGCATGAGTTTGGATGCTCCTGACCGCATTCTCTCCCATGCCTCCATACCTCTAACAGCAACATCTGTATGGATGTCAGAAAAACAGTATGCCTTCATTGAACTACATTCGTTAAGCCAGATGACAAAACATTGAAACGAGGACATAACTCTATCCAATTTCACTCGGCTAGAGAATCAGATTGGGAAAAAAATGAAGAGGTAGATTTTATCAAAGTCATTAATAAAAGATAATAGCAACAAGAAGGGGTCTAGAGTAATCTAAGACACTTGAGTATATTTTGGCAGGGAAGAGTCAAAAGTCAAATTCTGGCCCAAATTTTGGATGAAAAGCGAAAATCTAGTATCACTTATGTCAAGGGCCAAAAAAAAAAAAAAAAAGGGAAATCAATAATCAACAAAACCTTGTGTATCATCAGACAGCATGTCCATAAGCTTGTTTTCTTCACTTGACTTCTTTCTCTTACCCCAAAATCCACATGTGTCTATGCCTTTGCCAGTTACAACTTCTTTTGGGAACCTTTTCTCAAAATCAATAACTTTACCCGCAATATTGTAAGCAGGAAAAATCCTTCTTCTAGTAGGGTACTCAGGGATGTCAATGCCTGCTTGGATGCACAATTCAACAACTGCTGGAATCCGATCCACTTCAAGCCTCTCATTATGAGAAACAGCTCTCCCTACCCTGTCATATAGATGAAAAGATTTCACAAGAGGCAAAACATGCTTCATATCCCCAATACTCCAAGTGTGTTCTTTGTTTGCTGGGCTACCTGCAACGTTGCATGTTCTGATCTTATGCGGCGGATGACCAACATGAACTTCTCCACACAAGCTGCAAAAGACAAGTTAACAATCATTAAAAAAGTTTATGTCAAACTATCAATCAGATCAATAATAATGATAATAAACAACCAGAATTTCCATTTACACTGCTTTATCCTTTCCACTTTCAAGTTTATCACTGTATGTAATTTTGTTTTCAATCCGAGTTCCTAAGTTTGGACTTCAATAGATTGGGCTCACAAGAGAAGTAGGATTCTTCCATATCATATGCCTTCCTTTTCTTATATGGCTCATAAATATAAAGCAATACTAGTTTTACAAAGACACATACAAAGACAATCCCCACCCTGAGATGATGTCACTTTGTAACCCTCTTTGTAAGGATAGCATTTTTTTATAAATATATGTGTAACACGGTTATCTTTTAAACTTTAGGCATCTGTTTCTAGAACAAGCTAGAACATGTAATACAAAGTTACAATTAGAGGTTGCCTATAAATTCTGATTATAAATATTCATGCTTATTACAAACAAAATAGTAACATCATTACTCATCCTCTAAAGGACCCCCAGACAATACCCACAAAAAGATGATCAAAATCTACAACGCTCTACATTTTCTGTTACTTTTCGCACTCATTTAATAAAAACAACACAAATTCCACAAACCAAAGTACAGACAGCATAATTACTAAGAGATGATGCCTATCCACAACTTCCTATACTCAACTCAACTCAATAGTCTAGTCTCTTAGACAATGATTAAGAAAGCTGAGTGCTTACCTGCATGTATATATGGAGATACTCTCAACAATCTTTGAAACAGAAGCAAATAATTCAGTTCTGGCTGCATAAACTTCATGAGCAATTGGTATCAATTCCTTGACCAATAATCCATTTTCTGGAGGCCGTAGAATCTTCTCTTTCACCATCTGCCGCTGTTTCTTTTCCCTTCTAGCTAAACGCTTAAGTTCATTAATACTTGTGACCAATGGTTTCCGCTCATTTTTCTTTAGCTTCCTTGGGAACTCTGGGCGGATCGATCCAGTAGAGTACATACCACATGGATGCTTTAACTTATTTATACCAATAATGTTTGCATTAGAATTTTGCATAATCAAATCATGCAAATTCACAAGGCTTTGAATTCGTCTAGGCAGCATTGTTCTCATAAGAACTTGTTCTGGTATTCAAGATCAGACATTCTAATGTCAGAACAAGAAAGCAACCAGGCAATTAAACAAATGCTACTTTACAGGAAAGGAAAAAAATGTAAACCCAAGACAAGTATGCCATATCCATATTATACATACAATTACCAGGCAAATAACTTTTGAAAAGCATTAAACTATACATTTTGTTACAAAGTCTAATCAATAACACCACAACAGTTCACAAATTATTCAAGCACTAGATTGTGTAATAAAGAATCAACAATCTTCAACAGTTTCCACTTATGATTCAACATTTTACACAAACTGGGCATCTTACGACAAGTGGTACCACAGAGAATCACTATCAAGGGAAAAAAAAAAAAAAAAAACTTCAAACACAATCCCATCAGTTAGTTATGCATTTTGTCAAACAGTTTACATGCAAAAGTGAAAATACAAACCCTATAACATAAACTCTTAATAACCCATGTGGCCCATAGGCTTGTTTCGTGGGTTCAACAAAACGACGTATCATGCGACTAGTTATATTCGGTTTCATATGATATTAAAAAAAAGAAAAAAAAAAGAAAAAAAAAAAAAACACTCAAAATACAAGATTTGAAAGAATATACAGAAGAGCTAAACCTTTGGTCACACAGCTATAGAGAGCGTGATAAGCTTGAGACTTTGAAAGAGGGAAGTTTGCGAAGCCAAACAAATATGTCAAACTACAATTTGTTGCACCAAACGAGTTACAATTTTAACGGCACAGGGTAAGGACAAGTAGAGATGGCAACGGGGCAGGGCCGGATTTCCCATTTCCCGTCCCCGTTAGATGAATCCATCCCCTCCCCGAACTGGGGGAAGAAATCCCCGAATTGTTATATTCTATTATTCTAACATTGAATAAGACCCAGATCAAACAACAGCTAAGGTTCAACACAAAATGCCGTTTCCCGTTGCGTCCTCCCACTTTTCGTCACTTTCTCAGCTACCAAACGGGAACTAAACATTTTAAAAGCTAATCTTTCTACTTCCAGTATTCTCATCGCCCAAATTACAAAACCCATAAGCTTAAAAAATCTTCACTTTTTTGCATTTTTTCTAAGCAACCAAACATTAAAAAAGAAAAAAAAAAAACAAAAAAGCAAAATACATTAAAAACCAAACCAACCTTAAAGAGAGAAGATCCGATTCAATAGAGGGAAATATAGTTAAAAGGAATTGGAGATACCATAAAGTGTTGGATTTTAGCTTGGGCAAATTTTAGGGTTTGAAAATGAAATGCGGGGCTGAGATTGCAATTACAGATACCTTGGCAATAGGAGATACCAAACGGGTTTTTAGGACTTTAAGGTGAAGGAAAGTCCTTAAACGAATCCCAAACATCAAGAGAGAAAGGACCGAAGATACTGCTGGGTTAGTTGCCAAAGGAGCTCGGAATCAGTGCCATCCGGTTCCTAAGAATGCGAAAGTATTAGATTTGAATCATTTGATTGTTGAGTATGATGCTTGAACTTCGAAGAATGGCCTCTGATGGACTAAAGCAGGAAGGTGTCAGGGTTTTTAATAGAAGAACGAAGAATTCCGGAACTTTGGGTAACATTAGTAAAATTAGAATAGACTATTATCTACAATCAAGTAAGATCTCTATAATTCATAAGGTAATCAAGGGTTTATAAATAACATTATTAAATATTAATACAACCTTCAAATTACTGAAAACCTTAGATATTATAATACGATAATTGTTTAACATACTATTTTTACAATACATAGTACATTATTGAGTTCTTGACATATCATTACGACGAGTTACATTATTAATTCTTAGCAAAACTCCCTTGCATTCACATTAATTTTATATAGACAATCCATATCCATAGCATTGTTCTAAACAGAACATTCAGTGTTTTAACCAGAGATTTGAATGGCCTTAACGTCAGGTTTTTTAACCTCAACTTTAGGAACAGTAACGGTCAAAACTTCCATTCTCCATAGAAGCCTTGATTTGATCCAT